>NQII01005847.1:0-16056 GCA_002778355.1 Clitarchus hookeri | reverse complement strand
TATCTAGAATCACCCAGCAAGTACGAAGCAGATTATCCCCCCCCCCCCACGACGCGAACTATACGTAATCTACGTACAGGAACGGGAGGGAGTTGTCTCTAGAACTTGTGTGGCAATTAACTTGTTTTAAAGCAATAATCTTGAACTCTTAATAATTACAGTGTATTGATTTATTAGGAAATTGGACCTTTAGAGAACAGTGTCAATCACCTTCCTCCAAAACCACAGCTCTGGGAGTTCTCAATTTGGTATGTATATTTTAAAATTTATTACTAATTGGTTGGCCACGATTCGTAAGAAAGCATAAACAACTTGATATTAAGATCTATTTCAGTAATGAGCCTGAAAAAAACTTGGAAGTTTATCGGCTGTACTACGAATGATAAGCCCAAGGTTATTTGATTACATTAGACGTAATATTCTGAACATTACTCCTTTTCCCGTTTCACGCGTAATTCAGTAAAGGAATTACACATTGCCTATAACGCGAAGCAGCTGCGAAAATGTTTGGGTTAAAAGAAGCTGCAGTTTTCCAGTTAGGATAATATGTACTATGAAAGGAAGAGGAATGCAGTTCTGGCAGAAAAAGATAGAAGAAAGAGTAAAATAGAAGTGACAAATCAATGTCTCTTTATGTAAATTGAGAACAGGCGAGAGAGGATATGGTACAGATTGAAAAAAGAAAAAAACTGGCATCCGTTTACAGAACCAGACAAACAGTGCAAGAAAAACACTTTAAAAAAAGGGATCAGACGGGATTTCGTATTGTTGTAAATATCGGTAAGTAGGAAACAGAAAATATTTATGGGTATATTTGTTCATCTTTGGAAACAGAAACATGGAACTTCATTCGCATTTGCAAAATACTGAACAGTGCACGTTTCTTATAAATCCTAGCCTTTGGTCCAAATAAGGCTGACGAAACAGTGCCACTAGCTGTTGTTCCATTTGAAGGAAAGAAAACAATTAAAGCATTCGCGTTGCTTCACGTATGCTAATTAAAATGTTTGATGTTCGTCTAAGCTTTCGTTAATAAGCGCCTAAAACTTCGTAGACAGGCCTCAAAGCTTAAAATAGCTTTAAAAAAATTATTGAAAACTGAAATTGCTTTGCTCGTCATGAGGTCTAGAGAGTTCATTCTTGAGAATGGCATGCGAGAGAATACGTAGGTATTGGCTAACAATCTAATAAAATTGTATATTAAATTCCGATCGGGAATAAATATTTACAACACTTGACGCAATATTACCAAATACGCACTGAGAAAATTTTGTTTGTTTTAATAACATTTATTGAAATAGATCATGGCATATTTGGAGGTGATAGCATTATTTTATTGTAACTACAGAAAAGTTTTTGGAATAAAAAAAATCCTGTAGTCATCACAAGTTTTCGTTCACAAAAAATAATAATAATAAAAAACATTCCGTCAGTCTACAGAAACTGATGGTAATTATGATTATTTTGCTAGTTAATACTGTGTACGAAGAGTTCTAAACAAATTTGCTATGATATTTACGCGAACTCAGTAATACATTTTAGCAGAGGCAAAAAAACAATTAATGACGCAACGACAGATGAACATGCCATTTACTGCATCTTGGCTACTCGTTATTGCCACTATCTTGTATTGTATATCATACCAGATATTTGAGTAATTTGGAGTGACTGGTAACAACATAGTGTTCAGCATAGGCGTAGTATTCTCTTTGTTATGCTGTAGTTAGCCAGTATTTTACCAAATAGCCATAGGTGTTATTAATTTATAATTTCTCTTTATTGGTAAATCTAAAGTGTTTTTGTCAATAAAATTAAATTTTATTTGCAGATATGTACGCGAAAGTATCTCATTTAAAAGCAAAAAAAAAAAAAAAAAAGTATATATATAAATCTTTGCTCGGCATGTTTGGTACATTGTTATTACAGTAAAAGCTCTATATGCTTTTCTGAAACACGCTACAACGAGAGCACGTCACAAACTCGAGCAGACGAATGACTGTGAACAATACATATAGTAATATCTACTGCGCGACGAATATTACATCTGCAGTTACGTAAATAAAGTGACAGTCTATGGAGCTGTTTACGTTGTGAAGATGACCGGTTGTCATGATTTAAGCCACTTTAAACGCAGCGGTGTAGTGTGAACTCGCGAGAGGTATCGCAGCATTTCGGNGCCGGTTGTCATGATTTAAGCCACTTTAAACGCAGCGGTGTAGTGTGAACTCGCGAGAGGTATCGCAGCATTTCGGTGGCACAAGCAAAGTTCGGGTTTTCACGTCCGACAATTTCATATTTCGACAGTTCCGTTACAATATGGAACGTATAACAGCAGCTTGGCCTTTGAAGGAGTGTGGATGAATGATTGTCGTCGTCTCTCAAGACTCGCTTGAAGCGACAGTCGTTTATCACTGCCACAAATAACTTCGGAGTTCATGCTGCNTGTCGTCGTCTCTCAAGACTCGCTTGAAGCGACAGTCGTTTATCACTGCCACAAATAACTTCGGAGTTCATGCTGCGGTCTCAACGAACGTCAACCCACTCTTCAATCGCAACTTTTAAAACTGCTCTAAATCGGCAAAGCTGACTGCAGATACGTTGAAACTGGTTCGCTGGAATAAATAAAATTCTACTGATTATTTCATTAGCTGGTATTCATTGATATAACACCAGAAATTAAAACCTCGGTGCATTACACTGATTTGCCAGTAGGCAAAACTTCATTAACCAAAGTTTCAACAAGAATAATTTCGTTGATTGAAATCACTGATTCATATTTAAAATTCATGAAGACTGTGCAACACACCCTGTATAAGAGCTTTAGAAGCTACGTTTGACACGAATCCCATTGCTAATAGCGCGACACACATATTTCGGTAACTCCGCCATTATACATTTTTCGACTGGAAACGTGTAGCTTTACCTGACAGAACATATTTTCAACTAATTTAGGCAGATGCACAGCAAAAAATTTTAGCACTTTTTGAAACATATTCTTTCGAAACCAGTTTCCAAAAATTTTTCTGTTACACTAAAGTAAAATATGTTATGTTTAAAACACACAGTATATGTAAAACATAGTACGAATAACCCCATATTTTTTAATAAACATGAAGTCTACAGTATTACAGGTACTTGTTAACTTGTTAAAATGCACAGTAACTTTATATCTTCACATCAAAAAAGTGTAGCAAAATTTACTCTAATACATTTGGAGTATTTCAGAGATAATCTTGACAACTAGTTTACAAAAATACATTTTGTAAAAATACCATTTTTTTTGCTGTTTAGGAGAGTCTACATTTGAAGAAATTCCCATAAATCTATTAATCGAGCATTTCATCAGGAGAGTGTACTACACTGAAGAGCCAAAAAAACTGGTACAGGCGTGCGTATGCAAATAACAGAGGTATGGAACCAATCAGAGTAANTGTCGTCGTCTCTCAAGACTCGCTTGAAGCGACAGTCGTTTATCACTGCCACAAATAACTTCGGAGTTCATGCTGCAACCCACTCTTCAATCGCAACTTTTAAAACTGCTCTAGATCGGCAAAGCTGACTGCAGATACGTTGAAACTGGTTCGCTGGAATAAATAAAATTCTACTGATAATTTCATTAGCTGATAACACCAGAAATTAAAATGTCGGTGCATTACACTGATTTGCCAGTAGGCAAAACTTCATTAACCAAAGTTTCAACAAGAATAATTTCGCTGATTGAAATCACTGATTCATATTTAAAATTCATGAAGACTGTGCAACACACCCTGTATAAGAGCTTTAGAAGCTACGTTTGACACGAATCCCATTGCTAATAGCGCGACACACACATTTCAGTTACTCCGCCATTATACATTTTTCGACTGGAAACGTGTAGCTTTACCTGACAGAACATATTTTCAACTAATTTAGGCAGATGCACAGCAAAAAATTTTAGCACTTTTTGAAACATATTCTTTCGAAACCAGTTTCCAAAAATTTTTCTGTTACACTAAAGTAAAATATGTTATGTTTAAAACACACAGTATATGTAAAACATAGTACGAATAACCCCATATTTTTTAATAAACATGAAGTCTACAGTATTACAGGTACTTGTTAACTTGTTAAAATGCACAGTAACTTTATATCTTCACATCAAAAAAGTGTAGCAAAATTTACTCTAATACATTTGGAGTATTTCAGAGATAATCTTGACAACTAGTTTACAAAAATACATTTTGTAAAAATACATTTTTTTTTGCTGTTTAGGAGAGTCTACATTTGAAGAAATTCCCATAAATCTATTAATCGAGCATTTCATCAGGAGAGTGTACTACACTGAAGAGCCAAAAAAAACTGGTACAGGCGTGCGTATGCAAATAACAGAGGTATGGAACCAATCAGAGTAACNCAAAAAAAACTGGTACAGGCGTGCGTATGCAAATAACAGAGGTATGGAACCAATCAGAGTAACGCGATGCGGTCGTCGGCAGCTAGATCGGTTACTGCTACTACAATGGCAGGTTATCAAGATTTAAGTCAGTTTGAACGTTGTGTTATAGTCGGCGCACGAGAGATGGGACATAGCATTTCTGAGGTAGCGATACCATCTGGATGTTCGCGTACGACCATTTCACGAGTGTACCGGAATATCGGGAATCCGGTAAAACATCACATCTTCGACATCGCTACGGCCGGAAAAAGATCGTGAAAGAACGGGACAAACGACGACTGACGAGAATCATTAAACGTGACAGACGTGCAACCCTTTCTCAAATTGNCCTACACGATATTAGGCAGGTGTACCAGTTTTTTTTGACTCTTCAGTGTAGCTGACAGAAGCTTCTTAAAGGTCGGGGTAGTATTTAGTTGCCAAGCATTAGAACTATCTATTCTTATGTGTATAAACGTATGTGACGGTGAATGTTATGTGTACATTCTTTAGGACTTGTTATACCCAATCATTGCCTGCGTTTTTCCTGATGAACATGACATCTTTGAACCCGACAATACGACACCTCCCACATCTAGAGCCCTTCACGGAACATTCCTCCGAGTTTGGAGTCACGTCATGACCCCCCTCATTCACCTGATTTGTACGTTTTTGAGCATTTTTCGGATGCCCTCTTTCGTGTCACTAAAACAGAGATCCGTCACCTTGGAATAATATAAAATTTTTTGACAGTTCAGGAGGCATGATGTTCCTCATTGTATAAAAACAAATTCATAATAATTAGTGTGCTTGCGCTANAAGTTTTTGAGCATTTTTCGGATGCCCTCTTTCGTGTCACTGAAACAGAGATCCGTCACCTTGGAATAATATAAAATTTTTTTGACAGTTCAGGAGGCATGATGTTCCTCATTGTATAAAAACAAATTCATAATAATTAGTGTGCTTGCGCTAAAAATTTATATTTACTGATTTTGAAAATAATTCTTGAAGAGGAATTACTTTCGTATTCTTCCAAATCAGTAATATTTGGGTATATAGTAAAATAAACACTCATGACAGCGAACTTGTATTTCGTGTCACACCACTTCATGCAGACTTTTTTAATATTGATTTTGCCTCGGTTTTTATGAAGAAAATGCAATATTCTAATTAGCATTAATATCTCAACAGATGTTAGTTGCGTCAAAGTTTGTAATTGTTTTTTTATTGAAATTAANTTCATGCAGACTTTTTTAATGTTGATTTTGCCTCGGTTTTTATGAAGAAAATGCAATATTCTAATTAGCATTAATATCTCAACAGATGTTAGTTGCGTCAAAGTTTGTAATTGTTTTTTTATTGAAATTAAATCAAAATAAGTAAAAAATATTGCTATTTTGGTATATTTTATCACTTTCACAAATTTTTTTTCAAAATTATGTAAAATATAATTTTCATATCTAGTTATACTGGACAATAAACAGTTAAGTTATGCAATGTTCAGTTAATTAAAAAAATAAATTCAGAAGAATAGTAACACACATCCTCAATGCAGCAGCGACTGCAGTGAACTGCAGTAAGTTGCAATATATTTTCTTCTATCCTAACCGAGACAGTGGAAAGAAACAGCAGCCTCTGGAGGCAGAGATCGTGTGCAGCTCTACGTCACACTGGCGAGCCTTTGTGAATACGTGCTCGGTTCGATCCTGCAACAAACAGGGAAAACACGAGTCGTGACGTCGCGGCGTGTTAGCGCTTGTTCGACGTGATTGGAAAGGTTAAGTTCTTTCCTCAGGGATGAAGTTTTTGTTAGGCATTCTACTCTTTCGTGGCAGCCAGAGGTAACTTCCTTTGTACTCTTTATTCACTGTATTTTATTACGCGAACCGCTTAAGGGGCCCATCTACCTGAGTTGCTGTCCACGTTTGAGGCAGAGAGGCGCGAGCNCATTTTATTACGCGAACCGCTTAAGGGGCCCATCTACCTGAGTTGCTGTCCACGTTTGAGGCAGAGAGGCGCGAGCAATAAGGGTGACATTGCCACACGCATAAAGTGTGTTATCGCTGCTACGCCCAAGATTCTGAACTGACGTGTGGCTACGGGAATTAAGGCAATGTTCTTATAATTTTATTGGCGGATAATCTGTAGCAAAGTTCCATGCAGAGCCCTATATGCTCTTCACGGTAAAGTAAGCACTTTTTAAAGCACTTGGAATAATAGTAAATAAATTTATTTTATTTTCCCCTTAGATGTTAATTTTCAAGAGCGGTGGAATATACACACTTTGTTTATTTCTTACAGGGAAATTTTTATTTAAGATGGTTAAAGGATAAAAATGGCTGAAAGGGAAAAGTAACTAGGGCCTCAAAAGTGCTCACTTTACCGTGAACAACCTATGGCTAGTTTCGCAGGAATTTCCCCTGGATATTTTAAGCTCTAGCAGTCTTAAAATGTAGTTTTTGGCCATGTTAAACAGCTTAAAAATATTGTTTGCAATAAGCACGGTTTATTGAGAGATGTACTTCGCCCAAGTCTGAAGAGTTTTTTTTTTTCGCGTGTAAACAGATTGCGCACACGTGAAAAAGTTAGTTTTATAAGCTTGCATTACAAGCACATTGCAACCCAGTNTCGCGTGTAAACAGATTGCGCACACGTGAAAAAGTTAGTTTTATAAGCTTGCATTACAAGCACATTGCAACCCAGTTTTCGCACAAGGTAGACGAGCGCCTTAAGTTCTCTGGGAAACCATGTTACACTCAATGACGGGGTATTGTCTAGTTTTAGAACTTTCTCACGGCCGTGATAACCGGTCTCTACGGGACAGCTGCGAGGAACGGGAAACACGTAACACCGCCCTGAGATAGAAAAGCGAGCCAGGAGAGCAAAGTGTTTCAGGTCGAATGGTTATTTTGCTTGTCATTTTGTCGCGCAACAGGTATTGTTGCAGTCGCTTGAACTGTCGGCTAGCGTTTTTAGTTGACCGGTAAATGAATAGACAAGCAGAGTGACAAAACGGATATCCGGAACTCAAATAAACGTTTGACAATTCGTTCAACATTTCACGCTCTCTCTCTCGCTCCTCCGCCATTCACCGAACGCCCTATTTTCAAATTTCTCTCTCTCGTAGTAGAGCTTCGCAAAAATGATAGTTACACTTCAGTGAATCGTAGCCTCATCACAAGTTCTCAGAATTGTGTTGCAAATTAAACAAACGTTTAAAATTTTTACTATTCCAGTTGGCTTAGTTAGTTTTCTGCCAACTGAATACTGTGATATGAACTGTGTGGTTTAAAGAAATACTATTTGAGAAATTAAAAAATGGTTTTATTTTTTACATATAATGAAAAAAATGTAAATTAAATGTATTACGAGAGCAGCTTGAAATATGTTTAATATCGCATTGAAATGAATCGCTCATAAGATACAGGCATGTAGTAAAACACGAATTTATGGTAGATTACGATATGTGAAGGTCTATCGAAACAGAAGACCGATATAAAAATATAAAGTAGCATCTAAAGTGGTTGACAACTACATTGTTTCGCTCTTTTTTCCAAATGAATGGAAGACGGTAATAACAATCTGGTAGGACAAACTTTCGAAATTTTCTAAATCATTACCTAATTTTGCAATATTATACTTTTTTTTTAAATATTACGCCACATTCTAAAGTATTGGATTCTTTTAATCTAAACAACAAAAAATTCTCAATAACATAATACTGGATGTTTCATGTCCTGTAGGTTATGCACTGTAAAAAAACCTTATTATTTTACACAAATATATGTAGCAGGAGTGTTTAATTCTAAGTCAGTGTAGTTTTACACCAACCTTGTTCATGTATATTAACTTTAATTTCACGGAAAAAATGCCATAAAAAGATTAAATTAATAACCCACAATACTTGTATTAATACGCGTTGTTGTGCCAAATGACACGTACTAAGAGAGAGAGAAAGTAGAGTTGAAGTGCTTGTGTATTGGTATACTATGGCAGGTATAAATTTTTCCAAACTTTCCACGTGCAATTTACGCGATATTAACATTTTTTTTACAGTTGCATGTTGGAAGCTCGGGCCTGAAAAAATCTGCCGGGCTTCACCAGATTTGAACCCGCGACTCTACGAGTAACAGCCAGGCGTCTTCGACGCTAGACAACCAGCAGCTGATGCTTTGCAGTCATCGTTACCTTGCATAATAATCGTGGAACGGTCTGTGACATAAGAGCGAAGCAACATATGCAAGATGCAGTCGGTTGTGTTTTGGCATCATCTGGTAATGTCTTCGAATACTGTTCGTCGCTCGCCTAACACGTTTGAATTCCCCTCCACACCTATTTTCACTGATTTATACAAGAAAGTCGTTGTAACCGTGGGACGATTGAGCTGTTCAAAATAACGCTCTTCACACGGGCATTAAATAAAATAAATATTTTCTGGCTACCTACACATACTCATGTAAAATTATAAGAGAGTATATTTTGTTAGCATTTTATCTTAATTTACACATACATTATTATCAAGAAGGCAGTTATAAATATGTTACAAAAAGCTGTATGTAAGGGTTTAGCTATAAAAAAATCATATAACATTAATATTTCATATTTATTCAATATATATTTGTTATATTTTCGCCATCAAAAACGTATAAACTAATCCTCAATGCATTATAAATTAATGTCCATATTCTTCTTTTTTAAACAAACATTTTCCTTGTCAAAGAAATTGCAGAAAACATCAGGATTTCGTTACGTTATCGCATAAATCAGGTGTTTGACAGTACCCACGAATAGCTAGGAAAGAAAGATTGAAAAATATAATTATATTTCAGATGGCGTCAACAATGGGGCCCGGATTAAGGAAGAATACAAAAAATACAAATTAAATTAAACAATTAAAATAGTGCAGTAATTAGTAAATAAAAGATAACACAGGCCAACGATACAAATTTTTAAATTATTTTGCCTGATTCTTATGTTTTTTGGTGTGCTGAGTCCGAAAATAATAAAAAAGTCATAAAACCCACCATTTTTTCACATTTGAATATACGAAATGTGAGAAATAAATTTTTTATCTAACATCTGTGCTTTTTTATATATTTTATTTATGTTTTTATATACATTTTTATACATTTTATATACTTGATATACATTATTAATATACTAAAACATGCAGTAAATCTAAATGAAATTAGGTTGGCAGTGGGTACGACTGTTTGTTTTCTTTCAGTCAACACAACCTCACTTTTCAGTTTTTTGCCCATGTGCTCTAAGTATGGCTAACCGTGGTTGTAAAAACTTTCCTTACAGTTTTTGTTATATATGTGGTGAGTTTGTAATTAAAAAAACATCAAAGAAACATTACAGAGTTTGTTAAAAAAAAGTGCACTTGGTATATTTTGGAATAAAACTAGGTGATCAAGAAAAACCTTGGGCTCCACACAAAGTATGCTGGGTTTGTGTTGAAGACCTTAGAAAATGGTCAAAAAAAGAAAAGACAGCTTTTAAATTTGCAGTACCCATGATATGGAGAGAACCAAAAAATCATTCAGACGATTGTTATTTTTGTAGCACTGATGTTACTGGATATAACTCCAAAAATAAGAAAGTAATTGTCTACCATAATCTTCCTTCAGCTAATCGGCCAGTCGGTCATGGTCCAGGACTTCCTGTCCCTGAACTACCACAGGTTATTGATGACGTTTTACTTTATCAGTCCAGTGAAACTGAATATGATTAAGATAAACCGGATGATGATGAGTTCCAATGTTCTCCAGAAAATTTAGAACCTCAGTTGTGTACACAGGCTGAGTTAATGATTTTGTAAGAGATTTGGGTTTGACTTAAGAGAAAGCTGAATTGCTTGGCTCCAGGCTAAAAGAAAGACATTTGTTGGCACCTGGAGCATCTATTTATCAACTTTTTTTTAAGAAAGAACAGGATTTGGTGTACTGCCATGATATTTCTAGTCTAATGAATGAATTTGGAATTGAGTACAACAATGAAGAATGGAGGCTTTTTATAGACTCATCAAAAACTAGCATAAAAGCTGTTCATTTACATAATAATAATACTTATGCTTCACAGCCTGTGGCTCATTCAGTTCATATGAAGGAAACTTACGAAAATCTAGACATTATTTTAAAGGAAATTAACTATCCTGCTCACGATTGGATCATGTGTGGAGATTTGAAAGTTTTTTGCATGCTCCTAGGCCAACAAAAGGGATTTACTAAATTTCCATGTTTTATATGTGAGTGGGACAGCAGAGTAAGGGATCGACACTGGTCCACAAAACATTGGCCCGCAAGAAAAACCTTAACACTTGGAAAGAAGAACATTTTGCATAAAACTTTAATAGAAAAAAAAAATTCTTCTACCACCTCTTCACATTAAATTAGGTTTAATGTAGCAGTTTGTAAAAGCCTTGTCTAAAGATGGTGAATGTTTTAATTATTTATGTGAAAAGTTTCCTCATCCGCATTCGTAAAATGATGTTCGATTACAACTTTGAAACAAAAATTACTACAAAGGAAAAGGAGGCTTGGATGTCATTTAAGCAAGTTGTGACCAAGTTTTTGCTCAATGTTAAAGACCCAAACTATGAGCTTATCGTAGCTAATATGATAGACAAGTTCAAAAATCTGGGATGCCCGATGAGCCTTAAAGTTCACTTCTTACACAATAATCTTGACTTTTTACCTGACATCTCGGATGATGTGAGAGAAGAGCAGGGGGAGCGGTTTCACCAGGACATAAAAGTGATGGAGAAACGTTACCAGGGACGGTGGAATGTCCGCATGATGGGTGATTACTGCTGGTGACTTCACCGAGAACAACAAAATGCAGCACATAGGAGAAAAAGCTACATAAGAAGCTTCAAAGAGAAGAGAGAAAGGAAATACCANTACATAAGAAGCTTCAAAGAGAAGAGAGAAGGGAAATACCAAAAAATAAACACGTAATGTATGTAATTAATTTTTTAAAAGTACAATCGCATACATCGCATTTTTAAATACAAATGCATATTGTGAAAGAACTGTGGGTGATACAAAAACACTGATGCCAGATTCGGTTTCAGCACCCAAAAATACTTAAGATTCAGCTGCATTTATTAAAAACGTTTTCACAAAATATTTTTTGTTGGCCTTGTTGCGTAACTAAGAAAACATTGAGGTCAGGAATACAGTTGTTCGCTTTGCTGTGTAATCCGCTTCGTACAAATTTTGAGCACGGGGAAAAAAGTTCAGAACTGCAGTGACTCAGACGAAGGCCAAGAAAAAGTCGTTGTTCATAACGAGTTTTGTCAGTCTAAGGGTACGTACACAAAGGAAGCAGGTTTCCCGCTAGCAGGCTGCCGGCGCCGACCAGCTTCAGGAAGTCCGTGTGTTAGCAGGTGCAAGCGCGCACTACGAAAGCAGTTGCAGGCTTGTCGGCGCTGGTACGCCTGCGCCGACCTGCCTACCGGAATGAGTAGGTAGTTCTTGTTCGCTGGTTACCGGCGCAGGTAGTATATCCGAGAGTGCTGTAGCGCGATAAAAAATAATGGACATCGATCCTATTATTAGTGCTGTGTATAAAATACGTCCCATCTGGGATAAGCGGGATAGTTTGCATGCCAATATAGTTGTTCTGCAGAAATGCTGGAAAGAAATGAGCCAATAAATAAATGTGGATGGTAAGTCTGTGCAATAAGTGTATTTATAATATTAGTTTTGAACACGTTAAAACATCATTTGCCACTAGTTAGTGCCGCAGAATTTGATGTCATGCACTCGTAAAGGTCCGCACACTTATGTTTATGAATTTACACCAAAGGATGGTTTGCAAAATATATTTTTAAAATACCCCTGACGGTTTTACCAGCATTTGTAGACCCCCCATGCAGCATGTCTGGTGATGTCTTTCAGCAGTAACTTGTACATTAGTGAGGTGTCTTTAAAAACCGTCAGGAAAATACCGGACTCACGTAAGTTGTCGTTTCGGAACAAGGTGCAAGAACTCGTAGAATAATTCACATATCGCCATGATTGTTTCTCATCTCCAAACTAGCTGCATTATTTGGACTATTCATCTGCTAGTGTTTCCGAGTCCACCGCGCAGGTATTTACTACAGCTAGTACTTCAGAGTTTTCTTCATCACATGAGAACGTTACTTATGGTATTGTGCCAACAGCACATACCACAGGCTTCAATACATTTTAACAGCTTCCTGTACAACATACCTTTCATACGTATGTAGGAAATCTATGGTTTAATAATAATAATATAGAAATGCGGACAGAGCCTATTGGTGACATTTAAGACAATACACCGTACTTTATGACATGGTATACATCAACAAACATGTATTATTACTATTATGCATGTATCACAAAAGCTTATTTGCTTTATTAAACATGGGATGAATCTTTTCAATAAATATAACTTACCATACTGTGATAACAAGTCTTCCTTCTGGTAGAATAGTTTGTGTGTGAAAATTACACCATGTCTTCGTCAATCGATGCTCCACTTTTCTTAATATGTAATCGAAAGTCTCATACGACATTTTCATATATTGGGAAAATATTTCCTTGTGGTTTTTCAGTTCATTAAACAAATTACGATACTCGCCATAATGATTCCTGCTCCTGTTTATTTGATGCACTCCAGTTCTCTTTCTTTGTACTTTTAACGTTACATTGTCCAGATGGAAAAATTCTTCTTCTGACGAAGAACTCGACTTCTTTCTCCCAAGGTTTCTGCTGCGTACTGGCGGGTTCGTCTGCCTGCTTTGCCCGCGTCTTCTGTGTGCTGCTCCGGCGCCGACTTCCCGCGCGGGTCGGCGCCGGCAGCCTGCTAGCGGCAAACCTGCTTCCTTTGTGTACCTACCCTAAAACAATAGATTATTCGCTCCGCCATAGAGATGATAGCATGCATGGCGTTGGTCGGAGCTTGCAGGGAATAACTCCGCTACAAAACCCATCACCTGTGCCTTCGCAAATGTCAAAGGTATCGTCATCAGTAATTTAAAATTCGGCGCAGAATCCTCTGGATAACTACCCAATGTTCGTTATCATGAATTTATTTAAGCGTATTGAGGTGAGCCAGACAGCTATGCAAAATACCCTGATAGATATGCGAAATAGCCAAACATAAGTTAAGGCAGAATTACAGTCTATCCGTAACACAGTAAGCATTACCCAGGCAGCTCAAGCTGAGATTAAATCGAAATTCAAAGTGTTCAAGAAGCTTTGCGGGCCAAGTTCCAAGTTGGAAACGGTAAGGTCCAAATTTCAAAATCAGTTGCCTTATTTTAGAGACGAGGCAGTAAATGAAGTACTCGATAATGTAAGGCCACAGATCGAGTTCGTTTCCTGTAAGATACATCAGACGTCGTAACAGTGCTTAGCACGTGACAAGCGTACGGAGAGGTGGCGAATGTACAAATAAATAATCGCGTTCAGGAAATTGAACAGTCGCTAAATTCACTAAAGCTGGAAAGCGTAGCAGCTTCTACACGTCCTTTTGTTATGAGCCTTACCTGCTCATAAACTCTTATGATATTAAGGGATAGTATAAGGAATTAGGGTAAGCTCAGAATAAGAGGAATTAGAAAGAGTTAATAGAATATTTACTTTCTTTGAACAGTTAGCACTTATTACAGGAATATTTAATGTAAGAGTTCAACGGGAGATATATATATATATATATATATATTATATATATATATAGCATGATAAAGAAGGAGCTCACCCTAGCCTCGCACCCAGACCTCGTTTTCGGACGAGGTCCGGGTGTTGACCCGAGTGTTGACCCACGCAGACTGTGTCGATGTCGGTCCTCGGCTCCCAGTTTACTCTTCTCGCCCCTCCACGTATGTTTTGACGTAATTCCTTCTGATTGGCTCCCGTTGTGCATCGTAGGCGGAGTGTCCTCGCAGTTTGTTCTAACTATTCTGAAATGCCCTTAGGCTAGCAGGATTCACGATTTACATGTGTCTTTGCGCAATTCTCCGCTGTTTGCAGTAATCGATTCCTGTCTGATGTTATGCGTTATAGGCGAGTCTATAGCCTCTTTGCTGGACGACGCCCTCGGCTTCCGCTTAGACAGGCGTTGCACAACGGGACCAATCGTAACACTGTGCATACTGCTGTAACTCTTCAACAACCGGTAGTGTAGTATGTCGCGATGCCTAATACTTCACGTATGCTACTGGAGGAGTTGCCTAATTTTCTTGGCTGAGAAACTAAAAACCCTACGTCATTTTTGCGTCGCTTGGAACGTTACTTCCAAGTCTGTCAAATTGCTAGCAACGAAGTTCTACAGTATGTTGATCTTTCATTGGAAAACAGTGCAGCACACTGGTGTGAACTAGAACGTGAAGCCGTTCACTCGTTTGACGAATTTAGTTCGAATGTTTGCTGAAAAGCACTGGAACTTAGAAATTCAAGGCAGGATTCGCGCTCGCCTGCAGAATGAAAGATTTTTCCGCAGTCCTGGTAACTCTCTCGAGGAACATCCGACCTGCATGTATGAGCGCACAAGGCATCTAAATTCACTCATTTCTTTTTCAGAATTCATTTCACTCATCTTACAACAGCTGCCTAGAAGGCATCGCTAACATTGGATTGACCATACAAACTTGACCTTACAGCAGTTTAGAGAGGAATTATTACAGTTTGCTAGATTCGATGCGATACCGCAAGAAGAGAAACGAGCGGAAGCAACTTGATCGTTCATCATCTCCTGGAGGTCGACAGAGATATCGAGTGTCGACATATCGAGTGGAGGAAATGAGCCCCCAATCGCCTGCTAAGTTCAATCGAAAAAAGGAAATAGCAACTGTAATAAGTAGTGTATTTATGTTCATTTTGGTGCAGGATTTCAGGAGTAGGAGGTACGAGTTTTCCGTCATCTTGGTAGGCGCGGCCAGCGGCCATGTTGGCCGCATCCACCATATTGATATGCATCACAGCCAGGGCTCGATGCCATGTTGGATGTTCATCCCCTCGTCATCCCTAGAAATTACAAGCAGTTTAATAAATAAATTATTTTAATAAAAAATTTAAAAAAATTAAAAATTTTTGGCTTGCTATCTTGGATTTGTAATAATGTTATCGGTTTAGAGTGTCGCTGCAGATCATAATTCCATTAAATACAAAAAATTATTTAATAAAATTTTTTTTAACCATATCGGTCTGCCACTTTGAAACCCAGTGCACCAGGGGACGTATTGAGATTCTCTCTCCTCCCTCACAAAATAACATCGTTTAAAAAAAAAAAAAATTTAAATTTAAATATGTTTTTATAATTACCAAAAATTAGGCTATAAGTGTTGAATGTTATAGATCAACATACACGTCTTTTCAAGGGGCATACGATCGTGGTATATTGATTATGTAACCCACTGTCAGGACCACCATAATGATTTTAAGAGGTTTACCCCTAACCCCCAATAATCAAAACTCAGTACCATCACCCAACTTACCAACACCCCTCCTCTATCACAAAAACCTGTAACCAAAAAATATGTAAACATTGGCACACAGCACCGCTCATTCCCTCACCACACACCAACATCCAATCTCTTACCAACATCTCACACCCCCTCACCAACCCCTCACACCCCTTTACCAACCTCACCCACCCCTCACCAACCT
>NQII01005846.1:109265-141967 GCA_002778355.1 Clitarchus hookeri | reverse complement strand
GTGATAACCGTCAATGTAGTATTTGTTGTATTGTTCTTGCGTATGATTATTTTATGTTTGTGCCAACTTAAGTACTTTTATTTTATCAGTGTTCTGTGTTGCTGATACTGTTCAAGTTCAAGTAGAGATGAAGAGAAACACGCTAGTGACCGCTTTATTAGCAGAGGAAATGTACCATGTTTTAAATTTTTGGTAATTTTTCCAGTATTCATGTTTGTTTTTAATAATTATATTATACTTACGTCTTTTCATTTCAGGATTATTATTTTTATTCAGGTAGACATATTAGATATTAGAGAGACGATATTTTGGTAGATATTAATAATTGAAAATTTTAATTACTAGTCACTCTCTCTCAAGATCATTGTTGTTGCATTGATCTTCCGTGCGATTGCCAAGAAGGTCTGACGGTAAAAAATAACACCCCGGGAAATGTTTTTGAACATAAACATTAATAGCGGCGTTTTGAGTTTAGCCACAGCTTCTGGAAACATGGTATAACGCATTTCCTTCGCATCACTTTAGTTTACTTATTTGTATCTCTCTTATCCCACGTCTGCGTAACTTTACTCCTCTGTACTCTGAGCCTTCCTTGTTCACTATACAGTTTCTTTTTTTTCCCGCATATTTCTAACGGGCCTCTGGCTGTGAGGACTCGGTCGATCTTTCCAAACTCCAAAACCTGACCAGTCCGCCTTGGGCAACGACACTTAACAATAATTTGATTTCCGATGGATGGGTGAAACCTGTGTAAGTGTTTTGTTTTGAGAGTGATTGACGGAACGACTATTTCATCCCTATATATTCTTCACTAAAATATTCACACAGAAGACTCGCGTCAACCAGGGAGCGTGGTATGCCTCAGCATTTTAATGCTAATCGACTTGTCCTAGGAAAATAATGTATTTTAGTTGATGAGATTTCTGAAATACTAAAGCGAACATGTTGTAATTTTAAACCTTAATTTCGTTTTCAAAACTGTGGTATACCATCCATTCCCGGTAAATTAAATAATCTTGTGAAAGTTTACGTTTGCTTATCGCTTTCTTTTGTGATTACGATATTTTTATTCTGAGTAAATTAAAGTTTAACATACAATTTTGCAGTGTTTCACAAGTTGCATCTAGCAAATAAATATATGTATTATATAATTTATATTTCAATAATATATAAAGTAACAATTTATTTCAATTATATANATATGTATTATATAATTTATATTTCAATAATATATAACGTAACAATTTATTTCAATTATATATATTTATTTCAATAATAAATATTTTATTCACAGGATTAACTTATATTACATAATGACATCATATATTTGTTCAGCTTTACTTATGCCTGTCCATACACACGATTATTCAGCAAAGATGCTCGCCCCGAATATATTTTGAACCGCTGAAGGTATCAAAATATTGATTTCGAATTCGTTAATAATGGCTTCGCGTGGCTTATAAGACACCGTCTGTATACGTTACGAGATGTAGTGAAGTACTAAGGTTTCGATATAATTTTTTTTTAATTCGAATATACATATTTCTCCCTATAGCATAACATGTTATTAAGAGGAGAGTTCAGTGACGTGATTATTATGAAATTCTGACGAGCACTTTTCGAGATATGAAGGAGTGTTCATGGGCACATGCATTTGACTGTAGCTGTGACGAGGCATGTTGTGTCATCAGCTGGGACGTCCTGCCAAGTGTTCCTACAAAGTCAACGCTCGCGCTAGTCATTCAGCAACACATATATAGAACTCATGCGAAATGTAATTTGTTGGTCTTGTAGTTGTTGTTATTGTTGTTACAGACAAATAAAACATGTATTTAATTTCACGTCCGTAGCTCGATTAGAATCAATTCACCGCGTCCACGCCAAGGCATCTCCGCGGTCGATACATCGATCTTATCGGCACCTCCGTACAGCTCAGCCGGCGTCGTGCAGAAAAAAAAAACACTCTGTTTGCGGTGTTTCGTTGGGCCTCGCTACCTCTGGGCCTCACACGATTGTGCCCTGGTTACAAGTTCGAAGGAGGGGATTCTTGCCGTTGCAGCTTGGGCAATAGTGACCAAGAATTTTCTGCCAACGGCCTGATTACAATTCTATGTAAGACGGCGCGTTCAGGCAGGCCGCTAAATTAAGATCTAACCTCGCCGTCGTAACAATGGTTAATATTCACATAATACTTTAAAAACAGCTATTTTTATTTTTATTTTAACTGAATAAAAACAACTCGAGCCCTGCTCTGTGACTTAAGCTTCATTAAAAAATACTTCCTGAGAACATCTTTATAATACCTACAGCTAAAACAACAATCACTGGTAATTGTCTGTATGTGCTACTCTGTGGAACATCTCATTTATAAAAGTTTTTAAATATAAAAAAATATTTTTTTTTTATATTTTTAAAACATAAAATAATGTTTAGCGATTTTTTTGGGTTTGAAGTTATTTAAGATCATGGCCGTGAGGTCAAGTTCAAGGTCACCAGCAGTCAATATGATGGTAGGGTGACGTTACAATATGAGTGCCAACCGGTGCCGACTCCTTTTCCAGTGCCCCTCGCCCAGACTCCCCATAATCAAACTACTTTTTACACAAATAACCGAAACAGTTAATTGTTTGCGCACCTTATAAATTACGAAATAATTTGAAAATCCTGAAGGTTACTAGTAAGAAGTTTAACTAAATGAATCACTAGAGTTAATTAAAGTTGCACTGTACATAGGTAATTAAATGAAAAATTATGTCACAGCTTTATCAATGCCTCCATACATATAAATGAATAAAAAATTACTCATTCGCCAAATGAAAAGGAAAATTACCTGACAATGTAATGCGCATGACGGAATATTCGCAAAAAATCTAAAGTAAAATTACTTGCACATAAAAAAAAAATTAAATGAAATTTTTTTTACACTTATGTATATCTACGAGCACAAATTTGCATCTGTATTCTTAGAAACTAGTTTAAGTTGATAACAGTCGTTATTTAGTTAATCGCGGCCTAAAATTATACACGCGTAAAACTAGACGTTTAAAAAGTCTGCTTCATACTCGAGATTTGAATGCTTGATCAAATTGCTGCACTAAATGTTACAATTAAAATACTGTGTTAATATTGGGGTTTCTTCTGTGTCATAATTTAAGCAATAGTTTAACTATCCGCTACACGTTTTTTTTCCCTTCAGATATTTATATTTATTTATTATAAGTAACTTTAAACCTCCACAGAAATACTCATTAGGCCTAATCTGCGTTTTAGGACCCCCTTTAGGTATGTTATGTGTAAATGTTCAACATTGAATAATGCTTATTTACAAATCCCATGTTAACGCTTAGAAAAAGTGTCTGCGGTCCTAATATGTGTTCGTAGGTAGAACGTCACTGTCCTGCGTATGAATTTTACTACAGAGTCTGGTAATTGCTTTTGTTAACGGTAACATGTACTTAACTTTCAAGATTAACATTACCTTGCAATTATCAGGTAAATATTCCGCCATATTTTACTGCAAATGGAAGTAAACATCAGAGATTTTCTAGTAAAATAACATTTTACTACTCTCTGCATTGAAGCTATCTCGTCTATGCATGTAGCAGCCCACTTAGTTTGAAGTGCTTGGTTTTGTGGAAACTTTAAATATTTTACTTTTATGTCATTATTTTTTTTTTTACCGGTAATTGTTCCTACACGCCTGAACTGAATAATGTGACATGTATACAGTTATATGCTGATAATGCAGTTCACTTTTCAGGCCGGTGAAGAAGGAAGGCGTTGCCAATGAGGCGGACTCGGACGATGCAACTCGCTCTGCGTCACAATCCTCGCGGAGGGCTGGAATGTAGAGAGAGGGGAGGGTGACCTGCACCGCGCCTGCGCACAGCTACACCTCTATTTCATCCCCTCCACAGGGTGGCATATATCTGTTGAAGTCGCACAGGTTTAGCTGCGGGTGGTCATTACAAAGAGGTTTTTTGGGGAGGGGAGGGAGAGAAGTCGCGTGCGTAGCGTGTAAGCTATTCCCGGATCGCCAGGAACATGCGTTGTCGCTCAGCTGCTAGTCGAGCCGTGATTGGCTACATACGCACGAGAGTGAGGTTCGCGCGACCTCCTCGAGCACGTAACGTCGCGGGACGATGCATTTACACTGGGAAGATCGCACTTGCGGAGTTTCATGAATACAGAAGGTGTACTTCTATGAAAGGTGGTGTTGTGGTTGTCGTTGGTGGCAATATATTACTACACATTTTTATTACGACATGTTTACGTTTTAACAATTATTTATAAGGGCGTACATTCATCTAGACAGGCACTCGGATGATTTCATAAGCCCACCAGGGGAAAAAAACTGAAAATTCAAAAAAAAAAAATATTCTTTACAAATATAATTTTTGGACGTGGTTATGATCGAAGCCTCCCCCATGGACCAAATCATAGTCCAGTCTCCGAAGTCAGTGGGCTAACAAAGTACTCTGCTTCTCCAGAGGGTAAAATTTTATTATATGTTTATTATAGAAACATACAACGGCAGACGGCAGTACTGTTAGGTAATGTGCAAATACTTCATGCTCACGCCTTAAGAAGGGTTGTGGTGTAACGGTAAGGATGAATGGTTGAATAGTACGATGAATTATGCTCAGTAGCAGAGTTTGGTTTCTGAATGCGCTTGTCAGGTTGTAAAAGCTATTTAAAATTCAATGAACATATGAAGTCCTCATGAATAATTTGCTTATTATTACCTTAAAAAATAATATTTCACAATTCCATTGCTTAACAATGTGAAATTTTTTCATAGTACCACAAATGCTTCGAATGTTCACGACACACAACACACTCCGACACATGCATAGCATTACAGACAATTACAGTGTGAATTTCTAAATCAGAACCAGTAGGAAAAAAAATGTATTTCATTAAACATAACATTGTCAAAATACATTATTCACAAAAAACGTTTACCCCTGCATGTTTTAGAAACAATTTTAAAACACTTTATTTGTAGACTCCCAGCACGTAGAACTGGCGCCACTAAATCGGTTTTACTTTGAAAAACAAATATATTATTTTTAAGTATCAGACTAATCATTAATAACCATGTGGTTTTGACAGTCATAAGTTAGAACTTATACATTGTGTTATGAAAATATGTGGTATTCCCTCTATTTAATCGGTTGTAATGCAGAAAACGACTGTTTTTTCAGGGTAAAAAAAATAAAAAACTTGGCAAATTATTGCACCAATGGAAATTTTACTGCTTCTATTAAAGAATGTAAACATTCAATACTTTTCACAAAATGTTTTGTTTACAGGTCTTTTTTAAAATTATACACATTCCCTGAAGATGACACACAGCGTTCATTTCGTAAGACGTTGATGTTTCCTGTGGCTCATATCACTACGAATCACCAGAATGTTTAAGGCGTGAACTTTAAAACGTGTTAAAAATATATATACAATGTTACCAAATAACGTGTGCATACAACTACAGACAAAAAATAATTATAATAAACCATCTGTAACACGAACACTTAGCAGCTACAACAGTACGTGGATAGTGGTTTGTTATAAAGTGATCAGGCCTTAGCTGAACGGCCTGCCTGATCACACCTTCAAACATCACACCAGGGCACGAGCGTGATTGCAATAACACCTTGTGAAAGACAGTTGCAGAAATCCCCTCCACCAGCCAGTAAACGGGACCGAAAATATTCAATAACACGCCCTATATAGGCCAGCGTAACACCGGGAGCGGCGTCTTTTGTCGTCGATCCGACCAGAGAGAAGACCACACTGAAGATGGGTGTGTCCGGCCGTCGTTAACCGCCTCCCTAGAATCAGCCTCTGGCAACATTAACAAGGGGGGGGGGGACTTTCCAATTACATTGTAATAGTAATGGCATCAGGTAATATAATTTAATATAATTAATTAGGATGTTGGTATTCAATTTAAAGCTCCCCCGATCAATAGCCACGCAAATAGTTATTGTGTAATCCTTATGTTCAATAAACCTCATATTAAACTACTGTGCTCTACCTAATCATTACTCATTATTGAGCTACGCCCTTAGACACTTCAACTATGTATGACTCAAAAGCATCATTCGTAACAGGTTGCATTAAGTTTGAGTAAAAAAAAACCTTGGTCCGCCTTTTCTCGCGAAGCCTCGCGTGTTGCTGTGCTTATTTTTGCGCACTTGAAGCGCGAGAAGGTGTAACCGCGCGGATCGCGCCGACTTAAATTGGCGACCATGTCACCCCGCACTGCAACAGGCACCCNCGCGAGAAGGTGTAACCGCGCGGATCGCGCCGACTTAAATTGGCGACCATGTCACCCCGCACTGCAACAGGCACCCGCTCATTAAGTAGCTGATAAAGTTTCGCCTCAACTGATTCGCGTTGAATCAGGGGATTTAATTCTATTTATTACCGTCGCGGGACTCAAAGTTTATTTCGGTTTCCTAATGGAAACAATGCCTTCTCCTGCTCTTTCCGCGTATTTCGCTTCCTCGCACTCCTGCGAACATTAATTGGGTTCTGAATCTAATTAAATCAAGGGGGAAGCAAAGCCTTCTCGACCCTGGCTCGCTTTAAGGGTTTCCGCCTTAGCAGCCGGTTAATTTTCTACAAACGCTGTCCGCTCTTATCGTCGTAGGTCTCGTAACAGGGGCGCGTAGAGAAGGATGGAGAGCGACGGGTAAAGCGAGAGAGAGAGAGAGAGAGATAGAGAGACCAAACAAAACCAGAACCAAACATTCAACTCTACTTAACATCAATCATTCTATATGATGTGGGTTACGAAAATAAAGACCTCCTTCATGTTCATATGTACACAAAGTTAACGAGAGGCTCCAACACAGCAATGACTAATAAATATATCTTCGGCTGCTCTAAAACCTCATTAAGACGAGAAAGAAGAAGTAGATGCATTTCAGCCAGACGCACAAATAAATGAGTAATTAAAGACGACTTCTCATTGCTAGGACAGCGAGAAATTTCACAGTTAAGCAGATAGCCGTAAGAAAACATGCAATAATATAGTTGGAAAATTCTGTTAACCAGAATGAAAATATCACAAAAATATTTGAAAGTTGTATGATAAGGTGGGTGCTATTATAAGAGCCATAAATTATATAATAAAATGTATTACTATACCACTAGTTAAGAAAAAAAGGAGTTGATATATAACTAAGAAAGCACCAATTTATTAGTGTTCAGACGCCTTCTCATTCTGAGCGAAGGCGGAAAATTTTCAGTATGCATTTGGTCGTAAAAAAGCATGCAGCGATAAATTCGGAAAACTGTATTAACAAAAAAATATATTTTCTTGATATAAAAATTAGGATTAAACTGGGATGAAAAAAATATGTATTAAAAGAGCCATAAATGACAAAATCTATAACTTTACCAGTGAAACTGATAACAAATTTTAAAGTCATAAGACTATAATTTGATTTCTTCGGCTGTAACGCAGTTTGTGTGTGGCAACCAAATTACGACAGGCTAAATATTAACGTCCTAATTCATAGCTTCTCATATAAAGACCTGCAAAAGAAATATTTCTCTCATCTATATATTAATGGCAATGATAACTTTGTATTACGTATCCTTTGTGATATATTCACTCCCCGTATTTTGCTAGATTAAACAATTATATCTACGATCTAAGGAATTTGCTGTTTGATAACGTTGCATTTAGAGAGTTTCGTTAGGTACTGCAATAAACGAAATAAATGTTTTTATATCACTTAACACTTTTATTTGGAATGCAGGAACATTTCTTTAATGTATAGAAAAGAAGCTTGGAATTTTTCTTTGCTAAAATAAAATTATTACTGACACAAAACCAATATAAAATAAGAAAAACTTTTATAACAAAAAAGGCTAATATTCTTAAACTTTCCCTTTAAACCGAAGCTAGTTTTTGTTAGTGTAAAACAGAGTAAAAACAATGGTTTTCTTTTCTAATAAAAAAGGTTTGGGAGCATGTGGTGTGAATTACAGTTCAATAACAGTAGCATGCCTTGGATACGCATTAAAATCAGGTGTGAACACCTGGATGAGTTTGAGATAGGGCTGATCTATGAAGAACATTTTATCTTTCTTAGAATT
This sequence comes from Clitarchus hookeri, assembly GCA_002778355.1. Classification (NCBI taxonomy): domain Eukaryota; kingdom Metazoa; phylum Arthropoda; class Insecta; order Phasmatodea; family Phasmatidae; genus Clitarchus; species Clitarchus hookeri. The sequence continues at coordinate 133,852 of NQII01005846.1, read as the reverse complement.
TCCCAGCAGGTTGCACCTCTGCTACCAAATTGTGCAAGGAGCATTGGGTTCATGAGGGAATATATGTATATACGTGACCAGAGTGCTTATTTGCGACCAACAACGATATATACTAAGAGAAACGTTTCATCGTGTGATGGGTGCGATCACAATTTACAGTTTCTCTTCCCGCCAAAACACATAGATTATTAATTCACCTATGGAAAAATGCTTACTTGTTAACTTATAATCATTATTTTGTGTATCTCACACCATGTAATTTTCGTAGTTCAAAGTAAGTAAAGGCATTTGTCTAAAATGCGGCATGTAAAACTGGGACATAATAAAATAAAATAAATCTCTGTTGACACTTGTCTATCCGAAATAATGTCAAGCGAAATGCAGAAGAATACTTGCAATTCCAAAGCCCATTACGCGGTCTTCTTCTGACTTCCTGACAATCGTGGCTAGGTGTACAGTTTGTCGTAATTGCGTGGCACGTAGAACTGGGGAATGACGATGCACCATCATAACTGACGAATCGGTATTGTGTTTCGACATGAATGACTATTATAGTTGAAAAAGTAGGGACACTGGACGACGGACAAATATGGACTTCAATGTTAAATTACAAATTATTGTCATAAACAACATTTATTCCTACCGACAAAATGTGATGTTTAGATAATAACAAAGAACTATTTCGTTTATGGAAACAAATACTTTAGTTAAAAAATTTGTGCTGTGGCAAACATTTGACCTCTTGTTTCACACGAAGCAAATTGGTTGTTTGAAACAATGTACGACAAAAAGTGCTTGTGCCGGAACACTTTTACGAAAGCCATTATGTAAATAATCCTAATTTTCATTATGCTAGCATTATTTTGAGTGATAGTAGCGAATTTAGTGAACATTGAATATATCCCTGTCACAAACGAGACATGAACGCAAAGCATTGGCTCGTTAGGGTTGTGTTGACATATTTGGTTGACATTAATAGCATAACCCCTACACAATCATATGTTCCGTTTATTAATATTCTTTTTTATTTCAGTTTAAAATATATCGACGAAATTGTTTATACCAGCAATATTACTCTTTACCCATTATACCAAAGAGCACTACTGGTATACTTATTGTCACATAAATTGTAACCGAATAATCCAGCCGTATTATTATGTAACAAAGACTCCCTTATAACTCAATTACAGTACTGCCAAACAAATAAAATCCGGTAATTTAAACATTAAATTTTGTTGTTAAAACATATTGGGTTATTACCAATGTTAGTGCATTCCAACTAACAAAATATTTACTCAAATATATATCAAACTAATTATTTTAACTTATCACTATGTATATGAAACCTAAAAAAACAATACATGTTCTTGCTGACGTGTTCGTGAAATTGATGCGTGTACTAAACACACCATGCTGATCACGTCGAAACAACCGAATAAGAGTCTAACACAACATATTACTTTTCAATACGTTATGTAGTTCAAGGAACGTGAGTGGATGTTTACAGCAAGAGCAGCTAAGTTGTGTGAACAGAACACTGTACAGCGTAAACAAATGCTCTCCGAGTAATTATTTTTTCTTACCAGTAACTAAATAATTTTTTCAGTATGGTAGCGTTCTGGTGTGGGAGCCACATCCAATGATTCTCTGACTTTGAGGTGTCTAGGCGTTCTCATGCGTTTCCAATCAAGGCGCTGCTCTACGACGGGCAGTTTTCCAGCACGATAATACCTGCCCACGTAGAACACGAGATTGACCGAGGTATTTTCCAGCAGCATAGTGACCCCCTCCCCCTCGTTCCAAAGCACGGCTTTCCCAGGACTACTTTCGTGCTCTCAACATCCTTACTCGGCTGGCGTGGTCTTAGACATATGGCAGTATTTCAAAATAACATTTTAATTCTTTAATTCTATATATGTAAGATTTTACAACAGATTATGGCGTGTTAAGAGTTTAATTTTTTCTAATTTTGTCTGTTTCCAATATTTTATAGCAATTTTTACGTTCAACCCTAACACTCCAATTAAAATGTAGTTGAGATTTTTCAAAACTTTGATTTAATATGTACTTTTACAAAACAACCTTTTTCTGAATACATTATTCATATGTGCTACTTAATGAATTGAAAAAAAAATTTTTAATAGTTCAGCGTTAATAGTATCTTAAAGCTTTTCCGAATGTTGGATTGTAAAAAATTCAAAACTATATTATTCATTCAAATCGTTGTTCGTAATCCAAACGGTAAATAATAAAATTCAGTTCCTTTTAATTACTTAAATATTTTTACAGTATTCCTATTTAAAATGTAATTTTACTTTTTAACGCATAAGCAGACAAAAATAAGTTTTATTTATTTATCATTTTTGCGTTGTTAGCTTTCTAAATGAATATTTATTTCTGGCGTATAAAACAAATATAAAATTTACATGGAATTTTGTGAATACTTACTGACAATAACCTAAAAAATTATCATGTATTTCCTTTCTGTTTTAACCAATTTTTAAAGTGTATATGATTAACACATATATTTTTGAAAATTGTTTGCTATTGTGAAATGTCACACTGATGTGTCGGTGTGTGACTATGCTTATGTGTGCGTGGGATGTGCTCTGATGTTTGAATTATAAATGTAATAATTTTTTAAGTTTTTTGATATAAGACGATTGTACTTTGTTAAACGTGTAGTATTTGGAAGAAATACGTAGTTACGTGATTCACGGCTGTACTTCAACAAGTTGACCCGTGAAAAATACACAATTCCATAGGTTTTCTGCTGAATCTACAGACCTAAGACGAATTATACTTATTTCCATCATCTGTACACGTTGCCATCTTCGAATAACTATCTGCAAATAGTATTAGGAGGATCATTTAATAAATCTAACACGTGAAAGATTTTTTACATTTTGTTTTACAACAAACAAACCAAAATATCATTGTTGAAACATTAGTTTTTAAATTTGAATATAAATTCTTTATATTTAAACTCGCGGAGAGGATGTGTGATAAACTTTCAAAACACGTACACTATTAAAACAGTTATACTGAGCTTGCGTTGAAGTTAAATGGTTTTTCAATTAATGCCGGGGTTGCTCGAGAATGTTAATCGAATCAGAGGGTGGGATCATACAAGTATGATACGCATCTCGGTGAACAGAAGTAGTTTGAGTGCTCGTTTACTCTAACTGTGGCGACCTTTCCTAAGTTAGGGAGGGACAGTGCATATCCTGCCCGCCTAGTTACGCCACTGCGACGGTAGGCCGACCTTGAGAGTGGCGAATGGGCGCGACGACTGTCGCCTGACGACGAGCCGCGACAGGCGTGAACGTCAATCAACCACTCGCCGTCGCAGTGCGGCCCTTCGCCCGATTCGAGGTATCGATCATGGGCGGCGAGACTCGGGTCGACAAACAGCGGCGCGACTTCGGTCTCCTTGCTGCGACTTCGGCCTTCTAGAGGTCTTCAAGCATAGCAGGGAAAGAAAGGGTAGGCAGAGAATGTGAACGGGCAGTGATAAGTTTGTGAGTCGCCGCATCGAGAGGTGGGTCTTTCAAAAATAAATGTCAAATCCATGTGACGTGGACAAATAGCAAGAGTACTTTTTACAGTGTAACGTTTTCTGTCCGAGCTTATATGCAAATAAAATATATTCAAGTTACATAACCGTCACATTATTTATATCCACGTGCGTATATATAAATATATACATATGCATTTTTACGTACATATGTATGCATTTACGTAAGTATGTACATATGTATGAAAGTACGTACGTATACATTTTTTATGTACATGTATGTACGTACGCATGTACGTGCATATGTATGTATTAACGTATGTACGTGCGTTTGTATGTGTGTACATATGTACTTCGTATGTGAGTATATTTATCGTGTATATGCATATATATACACGTCTGTATGTATGTACGTGTATATATATATATGTACGTATGGAAAAGTAAAATCCGTACTGACATTCAATTGCAATTAAACGACAATGTCAATATTTTACCTCTCTATTTTGTCAGTTATCCGGGTATTACATAAGTCGATGTCGAGGCTTATCGTTCCGTCAACATTGTGAGTTATTGTAGACGGAATAACGTGCCTGAACAATACTAAGCTAGGAGGGGCTCGGCTGTGGGAGTGATTACAAAAAAGTGCTCAAGCAAGATGCTAAAGTTGTTAGTTTTATCGTATGTTGACACTTAGACGCTACATATTACCTATTATGTCACGGTTAGTGACAAAGTGTTTAATTTGTTTTACGGAAACACCCTCCTGTCCCTACTGGGTGGGGTATCGCAGCATTACGTATCACTAAGTTGTTTATAGGAACATACAATTGTGATTGGAAATTTGGAAATTATTTAATTCCAAATAAATTACCGTATCTTAGAAAATGTAGAATAGAGTTTTTCTGCAATGGTTCTGTTTTTAAATAAAGAAAGCAGAGGTTTAATATAGCGGGAGAAATGAAACATTTAACGTTACCGATAATATTTTAAAACATTAGTAGTAGTGATTTTAATCCGAACTATAGGCTTGTATCCTATCACACATTTCGCAACGACTTAAAAAATGTTCTGTGAGTTAGGCATTAATAAAACAATTTATGATAGAATAAATGTAAATATTTTCATAAAAACAAGCGTGTCTATACAAATGTAGGTAAAATTGTCCATCTCTATAATCACCTTCCCACGCATTCGCCATTTTTGGGTGGGAGTAACAGTTAGTATTAAAACGTGTGCTATCAAAAGTAACAAAGTAGTAAATAAAAATAAATAAAATAAAAAGTTAATTAATTAAATATTTTAAAAAGATTTAAATTAGAATAATTTTTTAACTAGGCGTCTTGTCTTACACACTTCTAAAGCATATTTTCCTAATATTCTTCAACTTGCATTGCACAGTGCAAAAGGAAATTTTCATCTTCCTTGTTATTAGAGATAGTAGATTTTCACTCTTTTGTACCTCTTACCTTCTAATAAGATAAGTTTACTCACGTGTGCAGGAAATCACGTTTAAATAGCTCCCTGTGATTTATGATCGTGCGCTCTCATTAGCAGCGGAGGGTGGAATATTCCTTACGTGGTGCTGACGACCACAAGTAATGCAAGTCGGTGAAGCCTGTTCACGATAACTTGAGCACTAAAAATCAACCTTCGAAGAAAAAAAATTGCTGTCCATTACTTTACACACTATCTGTTCAAAAGTATCCGGACAACCCTCTGTGTAAGTAAACTCGCACCTAGGAGTATCAACGACCCGTTCTGCCGCTATAAGAAAAGGCAGAGGGCACGATGTTGGTCAGCGCTTCGCGATACCCTCAGAACGGGTGGAGCAAGGGGAGCTCAGTGGCGTCGAACGTGGTGTAGTTATTGGGTTCCACGTCGATATTCAGTATATCACGGCCATTTCCGCCCTTCTCAAGCTGCCCAAGTCGACCACCGGGGATGTGATTGTGAAGTGGCGACGGCGAGGGACAACCACAACTAACCACAGCCGGGCGGGCCACGTGTGTTGACCGACAAGGACCACCGAGCATTGAAGAAAGTGTAACAGGAACATTGCATGTCACCATGTGATACCGTCGTCCTTGAATCACGCAACGTCACTAGTTGTACAGCTATAGTCTATTCGTGGTTTCTTCACACTTTTTGAATCAACCTTCGAAAAATATGTGACGTTTAACAAGCGAGTTATATATATTTGTGTTAATACAAACACTCCTTTTTTTTTTTTACTAAATAAAAATTGTACTTTTATTTTACCTTTAATATAAAATAACATATTATAATGTATTATACCTTTAATTTATATAAATAAAAACAGGGAGAAAACAGGTGTGCTGGTTATATATCTAGTAAGAAATAGTTCTTATGCAAAATATTATTACACGGGGTGCGGACGAATACGGTGCGCAGTCCTTTTGGTGTAATTTTCTAGACTCGTCGTTGTTAAGCATTGTTTGCATGAGGCGGAGGGATATACTGAAAGTAGGAATTCAGCAGGGCTTCAGAAACGTTGGAAGTTACCACGAATGAACTTTAGCAACATGACTGTGGACTGGAAGTTACCAGGACTGGGGTCCATATCTCAGGCACCTGCTCATAAACCGCACATTTAGCTTGTAAACGCGAAGAGCAGCTTCCGGTGGTGTTAAGAGCGCCGCTGTTTAATGTGGAAAACTAGAGTCGCGTGATTTGTAGTGATGAACTATACTTAGGGCCAGTGACTTTTCACCTAAAAATCGGAGCACACGGTAAACTTCAATACTATATACACACTTCAGCTGTTGTTATACCTCCATTGCCTGCTGGTGCCGTGTCCGTCTTTGACCAACCCACTCAGANGTGCCGTGTCCGTCTTTGACCAACCCACTCAGAACTAAGTAACTCCGACACCGAACCTTCTTGATTCGTGCGCAAACGGTTAACACGGGCCAGAACATTTTCTAGCCAATCAAAGAAGCTTGCTGACCATACAGTGCTTTGGAGTGTATCTTGTCTCTAAATATTTTCGCGAAATATCACTGCCCATAACTATACTCTACTATATGGCCGTCCAATGGGAGGGTTTGGGCGTGGCAGTAGCCAGGTGAACGCTACATGCCGGCCTGTATGGTGCCCACGGTGAAATTCGCCGGAGGGTGGACGTGCTTTTCGTGGAAGTGGCTTGGTCCTTTCGCAATACTACGGGGCACGTTCAAGGCGGAAGGCTATACGAACATTATGGCGTGCTGCGTGTTATCTACGGCAGAATACCAGTTCAAAGACGATAAATTTGTGTTTCAGTATGACAATACTCCCTGCCATAAAGCACGGTCCGTTAGTGAGTGGCTTATGGACAATATGGTTCTGGAACTGGAATGTCCAGGCCAGAGCCCTGACCTCAATCCCTTATAAGACATCTGGGATGAACTGGAACGGTGACTGGGCGTCAGATCACAGCGACCCAGATTCCACACTACACTTGCCACAGGAAGAATGGTCGGCTATTCCCTCGAAGACGTTCCGATACTCGTTTAACAGGTCTCCCCAGCAGGGCTAGAGCTGTAATAAAGGCCAATGGTGCCCCCTCACTCTTCCGCCTTATTAATATCCGCTACTGGGCAATATACAAAGGTACACTTATATTTAGGCCCATAGAATAATTTCGCGTGGGTGTCCGGATAATTTCGATCAGATAGTGTGTTGCATTCCATACTGGCATGCTTTATTCCAGTTATGTTAGCAGCGCGCATATGAAAGTCTAATGTTGTGCCAACAGTGTTAATGTTACTGATACTGTAATTTTATGTTATCTGTGAAACATCAGAAACTATTGTTGCTGTTTATGTAATATACTGTTAAGCTATTAAAGTAAGTGTAACATTAAGTACTTGTGTAACGACGTTACCTCCCTGCTGTTCTGTCAACAATAAGACAGTGGTTAGTTGCGGGATAACAAATTTTGTGTTGAATTGAAGCTTACATTTGTGTTAAAGATTTTCTTGTATTTTATTTGCTTTAAAAAAATACATTCCGATGTGAAATAAATTAAGTTAAATTATTTAGTCAAATAAATAAATGTTACCAACGAAGAAAAAAAAATACTACCAGGTGAAAAATAGAACGCGCGCTTGAAGAGCTTAACGTTCGGCACCTTATGTAACCAGACGTCATACCAACTGCTCAATTTTAACATTTTCGAGTAAGTTTCATATTGTGCGTATTCAGTACAATATAACGAGAAACTGCAGTTTTCTTTCGTTACGCGAAAACAATTTATGCTCTAGAAATATATGCATATTTGGCACACGTAAACTGATTTGCAAGACTTGAGAGCTGGTCTAACCCACATTTAGCTATCATACTATGTTTTAAAATTTAAACGTACCACATTTATTTTACGAGGTTGCCGCTGTTCGCTAATATCCGCTATTTTATTACGTCAAGTCAGTGCAAACTTGTGTTGGCTGGACATTACTTTAATGTCGCAGTAACGAAAAATATTTTGTCGATCGTGTTATTTTTAGCGTAGTACAAAATTTGTTTGTGTTAACATTACTTATAGTCTTTAACACCTCAACAATATATATACATTACAGTAGTGTACGATATTGAAAATGGCTAACATTGTTTACTTTGTCACAAAATTATTAAATTTACTACAACATAAACGTTTAAAGAAATGCCTTAATAGTAATTTGTTTTGTTGCAACAACATTAAACTATATTCTGTGCGAACAAATAAGAAATACTCATAATCCTAGCCACTTTGTTGCGAATGTAATATTTACATTTGTTTTACTAATTTGCAAATACGTGCTCTTGGACGTATAAGAAAATAAAACTAATATTAATCGATACATATTATTTTTCAGTTGTTATATTCCTGACAATTTCGTGGTTTCACTTGGATGTAGCGTGAATAAAGTGATAAGACCCGTGGCACCGTTCAAATTACATATAGGAGAAGGACACAAAAAAGGGTAGAGATGTAGTTCGTAAGTATGGCTTTCAAAGAAGCCCAGTTTACCATCAAAAGGCGACCAACAGTCTTCTTCATCTGTGTTCTACAGCACTACCAGTACGGTAGAGTGGTTTCACCGCTCTGTAGCTAAAGTCGTTACATATCATTAGACGGGTGCCCGCTTTAGTTGGCTGTTTTAACTGGTTTGTCTACATAACTGGAACTTTCATGAATTATCCTTTACACCAAGCGCAAGGCCACACTCACTGGCCGACCAGAGACTACCGATCCTCGTTTGTTCGACATATCGAGACAGTCAAGGACACTCGCGCCGCAATGCAGAGTAAACGGTAATTAAATAAACACGTATACGTCTGGCTGATTTCCCGGTAATATATTTCCCGGTAATGTACAGTCGGCAAGACTATTATAAAGTATGTTTCTGCAAACACTCACTTAATTTTTTTTTTTTTTTCAGAGACTCGTAACAATGAAGAATTTTGTACGGACATTCCTCATTTCGTATTGCTCTTTCTTAGAGGTTACAACAGGTCCAATTGCCAACACCCCTTCTTTGCAACCGGCCATTCACATTATCACTGAAAATATTATACCGGGTGAGGCACCTAAGGCAGGCTACTTTAATAATACCGCCGGTTTCAGCGGTAGAAGAAAAGGTTTCAGACAACATTTGTTTGGGTCCAAGGCGCTAATCACTTGATAGTGATAATGTTCCCGTAAGTGTAAGGGTAAAGAAGATGCAAAGATACACCGTGTTAATATAAATGGAATGATAATTATTACAAACAACCTTCAACAGTGCGCATGGAGATGTAATAAATACGGTGACATTTGCTGGTCATTCAAGATAGTTGAAGGTCAATGACGAAGCAAACTGCGCCGCTGCACGGAACAACGGGCTGACGTAGCGCCGTCCTGTAGCGACTGTAGCCGCCCTGTAGCGACTGTAGCCGTCCTGTAGCGACTGTAGCCGTCCTGTAGCGACTGTAGCCGTCCTGTAGCGACTGTAGCCGTCCTGTAGCAACTGTAGCCGTCCTGTAGCGACTGTAGCCGTTTTGTAGCTACTGTAGCCGTCCTGTAGTGACTGTAGCCGTCTTGTAGCTACTGTAGCCGTCCTGTAGCGACTGTAGCCATCCTTTAGCGACTGTAGCCGTCCTGTAGTGACTGTAGCCGTCTTGTAGCTACTGTAGCCGTCTTGTAGCTGGCGTTTGTTTAAACACAGCCAAGTATAAGACTACGCTTACGTTGTTATTTTATTATGACATCAGGTGTTCAATTTGGTGACATTGTGCTTTGATACATACTTTAAAGCGATTTTGAGCGAACAATGCCACACTTCGAATTTCATCTGGACATTTCGCAGAACAAGCTCATGTTATACGGCCTTTCGTGTCTTCGGGAATCGTCGGCCGGCCTTTGTAGTCCTGTTGCTTTAATGTTCCCCGCACATAAAAGTCCACAGGAGTTAAGTCTGGGGAACGTGCAGGGCATTTTGTGTTTCCAGACCGACCGATCCAACGACCACAGCAAGATCTGTTAAAAATAATTTATTACATCATCATATGCACTGTCCTTGACCTTTGTACCTTCTTTATTCTCTCTCGTAAGGGATAATTATAACTATTAAGTTATTAGCGCCTTGGACCCAAGCAACATTTGGCTGACACATTTACTTCTACTGCTTAAATTGGCGGTGTTATTCAGGTGGCCTGCCTTAGGAGCCTCATTTTGTATGGTATAAATTCACACCGATGTTATTTACTTCAATATATGTTTCCTGAAACCAAGGACGTAAATAGAATCTCAAGGGAATTATTGTTTAAACACCAAAGTTTGTTTACAATCAACTTCTCTCTCTCTCTCTCTCTCTCCCAACCGGCTCTGTTACCAACCAATAAAAGCCAGTGTGAATGCAGAAGATAGAAGTTTAGTGTCCGCAGTACGTGGCATCTATGACGTGGCGTCTATGACGTGTAATCTTGCCCCTCCCCCCTCCTGATGAATGCAACCGATCATACTTCTAATTTCAGTACATCCTCTACGCAACACCTAACTTTGTCAAGAATGTTACGATTTTTGTATGCATTTTTGAAGAAATTTGACGACAGAAGCCGCAGAAAACGCTTCGACATTAAATTTAAGGGACCCTACCGAATTTTAAAAATACTTTCTCCTAACACAGTTACAATACAACTACGAAAAAAACAATAAAATCATTACAGACGTAGTAAATACACACCACTTAAGCAGAAAACACAGGAAAACGAAAGTAAGTAAGTGTTCGCANAAACAATAAAATAATTACAGACGTAGTAAATACACACCACTTAAGCAGAAAACACAGGAAAACGAAAGTAAGTAAGTGTTCACCTAATGTTCTCAACGATACACACTCAGTCTAGACGCTACCAACTATCCCCACCACAAAACCTTATATTCCATAGAAATAATGTTATTTAATTAAAAAAATTGGTAAAATTCCACTTACATCTGTAAAGTCAAATGCAGCTGAAAAGGCTTGTGACTTGTACAATCAAAATAAATCCTCAACACAAATTTCCACAACATTGTTCTTAAACTTAGGCCCATAAGTTATGATGTCAAAGCATCACGTTACAAGTGCAGTGGATCATTATCTTATTCTTTCTTTATGGAGGGATTTTCTGTTAGTGCGTTTCTCATTGCAGGCGCGTTCTTTATATTAAACCAATTGTATTGAGACATAAATGTATATTTTCCATTCATGATTACTTATAACTTTTCTGAAGCCCTGCTAAAGTTCTACTTAAAGGATATTTCTCCATCTCATGAAAAGAAAGCTTAACCGAGTCTAGAAATATTCACCAAATAGACAATGCACCGTATTTTTGCGCAATCAGTGTAATAATAATTTGGACAAGAACTATTTCTTACTAGTCATTACCAACACATATGTTTTCTCATTGGTATTTATTCATATTAATTATATATGAATTATTATAATTTATAGACAAAGGAATAGTTAAAGTTCAGTTTATCACAAACAATACGGTACTTTTGTGTTAAAAGTTGTATACAACACTTGTGATACATGACATATCTATGACATAACCAAACACGTCAAACATGGGGTGAATTTTTAAGGGTTATAATGAAAAAGTGTGAAGAAACCGCGAAATGACCATAATTTAGAATTTCTGCCGTTATTTTTAATGTTAAAAACTAATGACTAATATTTTTTTAAAACTTCTCACTCGCAAGACTTTAACTCGGAAATATTTGTCATCGTTCCTGCAACGATACACGACCATCCTCGACACATCGACACCTACACGCGAACTGAATAATTACGTGGGTTTATGTATATACATATCACATTAATGTAAAAACACGCTGTTTAATTCACCAGTGCATGGTTTTATTTGTAGCTTCTAACATTGGCAACAAAGATAAGGATTGCAAACGCCGGAAAACCCGCTAAGCAGCGTTTCGCATCCCCGAGAAACTGCGATACCTAGAGGCCCGCTTTTGCCAATCGCGAATAATATACACTGTACACCCGTTACCTAACGTGGGTTAGCGGTTTCAAGGCTGGACTTAACGGCCGTTACGAGACGTTCTGCGTGAATGTGATTTGAAACGCAGCTTACAGCAATANGGTTTCAAGGCTGGACTTAACGGCCGTTACGAGACGTTCTGCGTGAATGTGATTTGAAACGCAGCTTACAGCAATAAAATGGTTCGCTCGCTGTGCAGAGATACACCTGTCATGGCTGCCCACTGGGAAAATGCACACGGGAAACTAAGCAATCAACCGTTCAGTTGGAAAAATTAAACCTGAATTGTTTATTGCGCCAGAGCCACGTGCGGTTTATTTACTAACCCGCCCTACTGCTAAGTGTTAAGTGTAAGTCCGAGGTAGGGACGGGAGTTTAGTGCGTCTCAGAGCTAGACCCAATACGCCTACAGGAGAGGGAATTTCATGCAAAGGAGGCGTGCATCGCGGCAGAGAGGGATTTTTAAGGCAGCCACGGCCGCGATTGGGTCCATGAACTGCATCCCTGAGTGTTCCTATAGCTAAGGCTATAGTTAAGAAGGGGGAGGGGGAAAATCGGCATAGACACCGTAGAAACCCTCCCGAACGGAAAGATGTTCAAAACTTATTCATGCATAAATGAAAATGCTTAAGGAGACAGCAGGTGTGGATTCCATACTTTTTAATATGGATTTGAAAATCTAGAAGAGAAAGGGGCGGGGCTGTCAATCTAAGTGCGACCACCGTCTGAAGACTTACGGCTGCAATTGGCTGCAATTTAAAGACATAGCGCTGCATTTACACAACGAAAAATGTGAAATTTTCGTAATTCCATTAAAATAACCTCAAATGGTGTTGTAAAGGGTAGTATCTATTACGGAGAAAATTGCGTAAATTTATTTTACCTGTGTTTTCTGTAAGGTTTAAGAGGTAGAAATATTTAAAAAAAATTTGAGTTATTGTTTTGTTTTAATATTGATGCATATACTGTGCTTTGTTATGGAAGCTTTATTTCCATGTAAGCGTTTTCGTTGTTTGTGTTTGTCAATTTTGGCGTCTTAAACCCAGAGAAAACCTCTGCATGTTGTCAGACAAGTAATAAACCACAAATGACGAAATATTTGAAAATTTACACGGACAAGATATGTTTTTTTTCTTCTTGTAGACACATACCATACCCAAGGGAGAAGAAGAGGCATTTCGAACAGTGAGGTACATCTAAAGGGATATACTAGTTAATCTGCGAATTAATTTGTGCGAGTAAACTATGCAGCAAGCCGAGTGAATTCAGGAGAGTGCGTGCAGATATTCAAAATAATTAGTAATCAAACTTATAAAAGGTTCAGACTACACCAAAGAATAGACTAGCCGAACACTGTGTATGAACCATATCTGGTGCAACGTTTGCTACCCCATTCATAGCTAGTGTGTGCAGTTTTGCACATAACGCACAGAAAGGTTACTTTTGGCCGGTACTGTAAACTGCGGGATTAAATTCCTAATTATCCCTCTGAGTAACTGATTCGTAAACCATGTTGCTGTTATAGGATATGAATNAACTGCGGGATTAAATTCCTAATTATCCCTCTGAGTAACTGATTCGTAAACCATGTTGCTGTTATAGGATATGAATGGTTCTTAATTCTGCAGCCGAAAACCAAGATTACAGATCGGTGGTAATAACGAAACAAGTGTTGTGTCGACTTGAAGTACAGCACACATTATTATATTTCTTATTTACAACACCAGAAAACGTAACTTAAATCAGGCCTGAAAGAATGTAATCGAATACACGAAAAAACAAAGAAACAATCCTGTTAATATGTGTTTTAACGCAAACACAGAATGGTGAATTTTCTATATTGCTCGCAATCAAATTTTCGTGTTTAATCTCAAGGCAACTGAAAAATATGTTATTCTTGTTTTATAAACATTCGAGAAGAAATTGAAAGAATAGTAATAAAGTCAACTTTTTAAAGAATCTCTCCTCATCAATGTACATAACAATGGGGCCATTATTCTCGTGAAGCCAGCGAGTAATTTTTTACGTACTTCAGATAATCATTTTATTATAAAATATGTATAATTTTTCCATTACTGAATCAAAGTGTGGTCAGCTAAAGGTAGAATTTACATACGCCGTTCTTGACTAGTCGTATACATATGTTAATTTTACTGTAGCTAGCAAACCACGTATAAATCTAAAATATACGCTACAGGAAAATAATATTTGCTATATAGCAGCTTATTTCTAGATTTATGTTAAGGTCATAAAGTAAAGTAAGATTTAGAAGCTCAAAGTTCAGTCTGATAAATGAGAGAGTGCTGACTAATACAGCAGAGAAGGGTACGGACACTCCTTTTGTACCAGGTTAAAATAATTGGCAGATAAATTGTGCGTCGCGTGCAAATTGAGTTTTTTCATCACAGCATATTCTTGTAAGGCATCTGAATTTATGACTTCCTTTTCATCTCTGTCCCTGAACTGATCACTCACATGCCTTGAAAGGTAGTGCGATGTTGGGCTGGTACTGAATTTGCTCAGGGTTTCGCTGTAATGAAAGGCGGGAGATGCTTTTTGTCGAAATTGGGCACTATAACATCCATCAGCTACGGAGTGATGAACGCGCTTGAAGGAAAAAAAATCCTTTCAAGGGGCTTTTCTACCTGGCGCTGCGGTGTGTCTGAAATCCATGTTTTTAAAAGAAACTATTAAATGTGCGTCCAATGTGCTGATCTACGAAAGGAATACACATATCCTATACGTCAAAGGCATTGTGCAGATATTAGAAACCACCATTTCAAAGCATTACGACAAAGCTTCAAACGGCTTTTTTTTTTTTGGAGCGTGGTGTTTCAAAATATTCAGGTTTCATTCATACAAAAGTACTCGCGGTACCTGCATTGACATTTGCCACGCACTTCAAGCCTTCAGAATGTTAGGGCCACCGCTTGAAGTGCAATAGGTTCACCACAGCACAACGAGAACACTGCACGCCTGTTCAGAGCCCTGCGCGTAGAGGCGATGGCGCGTTGGATTAGAGTTACAGCGTAGGCCTTATCGCACCCTCAGTCGTTTAAAATAGCTCCAGGTAGGCTGGGCCCTTAAGGGAGGGGGGAATCTGTCTAAGTAGCGGGCGGGGAATTTTATTGGGGGCCGTTATACAAGGCACTGGTGCCAGCTCCGGAGAGATACTGGCCGGGCCCTAATTCCCTAACAGGGCTCGAGAAACGCTTGAGAAAAAAAAACCCGATACGCCGTACTTCGGCTTCGAGCAGCTGCCGGCACTGTTGTCTGGCGCTGCAATACATCTCCAGAATGTGCCCAATAAGTTTCCTCTAGTTCGGCGCCATTGCTACGTTGTAAACAATTAAATAAGGTCCNACATCTCCAGAATGTGCCCAATAAGTTTCCTCTAGTTCGGCGCCATTGCTACGTTGTAAACAATTAAATAAGGTCCGAGCACTTTAAGTTATTACGCTAATGGCATGTCAATCCCACAACTGTTCTTGCCCTATTCTGGATTACGTCGTTGGTCGTTGTATTCTCGGAAAAGCGTACAGATTGTTCGGTTTGTTATTGTTATCTGTCGGTTTAGAATTGATAACATTGCCCTTATACAATTTTTTTAAGATAAAATTGTACATTTTCCTATAATGTTCTTCCTTCCTCCTCTCAGTCTTGATCGCCATCGTTCGCTGCCCAGGCATAATCTGTTTTTAAGTATCTTGTCACTAATACATTTTAACAAATAAATTCCATGAAATAAAACTTATGTCAAAGTTCTCTTTTTACTGTTGCAGGTGCTGAACGAATTACGTTGCAAATTTTTTGAACACTTTTAATTGGTTGGTTATTCGAATAGCTTGACGTACAATTTTAGTTCTGCCCGAGGATACAAGTTAGAAGCTCGTTTTTTTTTCGGCAACCAGTTAGTACGCTTCGTTCACTACGGGAAAATGAAGGCAATGCATTAAAAGAAATTAATGATGAAGACTTAATATTCTTGTGCAAGTACTAGACAATAGAACGTGAAATGTACAAGATAGCAGAACAATAGAAACAAGAATTTACTGATATGAAATGAGCCTACTTTACTCTATATGGGTTCAAATAGTTTCAAGTGAAGTTCTTGAAGGCTTAGATGGTAGGTAGGCATTAACGCCTCATTGGCAGCAATATCATTAGAGATGAAACCAGAAATATGTTAAACAGTACAAATACAATTAAAATACAGCAGTGACTTACACGGGATTCGAATTCAGAAAAATTCATAACATTAAGCTAGTTTGCAATCAACTGCATCACGGGGGTAGGATTCAGAGCATCAATTTCGGATGTAATAAGTCTAATGTTTTGAATTATAGGGTTCACTTACATGAAATATTTACTCGGCCATCATTTTCAAAATAAGTGCATGAGCCACTAAATCACATAAGTTTACATGGCCTACTTTAATGCAACTTATGTGAAACATTTAATGAAAATCGGTTCATTGGTCACCGAAATATGGCATAAAAAACTATATTTTCGTAAACAGGGCTATCTTACAAAATTACTTAAAACTTTTTACACAATGTTTGTAATAGATAATTTCAGCATAAAAATTTGATTGAAATTGTTAAGTTTTAAATAGATATGCCACACATATGAAAATATTTATATGGACTACATTTATAAAATAATTGCCTGACCCCATTTAAATCAAGTAACTATACTGGGACTTCTGTACGCATGATAAATTTTGTGGAAATTAGTCGAATTATTCCGCAAACATGTCAAAATATTCCGTTTACTCACCTGAAACTACTTTGAAAAAAAAAATCTGGCAAAGGAGGATCTCTGTATGCATATCGGTCGATTGGTCCTCGAGATATGGCATAAAACCTACATTGATCATGTGAAGATCTTCATAAATGGAAAGTAAAAAGTTTATATATTAGCACATTCGTTTTTTTTTATCATAAATAAACTACGAAATTAAATTTTAATCTGTAACATAGTTACGTAGATATAGCACACTATGCTAAAATTTTTGTTTATGCGCAATTCAGAAAATAAGAGACTTACATACATCAAACACATAAATTAGTTTAGCCTACTACAGTAAAACGTTTTCGCCAAATTTGAAAGAAATCGGTTTATTTTTTCCCGAGATACGGTATAAAAAGTATATTTTTTGATGTGGGGCTACCTTATAAAATGGCAGAAAAAATTAGGCTTTGCATAGACAAATTTTATGTATACAACTAATACAGTCAGCGTGCAAAGTTAACTTGAAATTCCTTTTGCAGTTTCGTAGATAAAAAAGTCGGAGATTAAATATTTATATGGCCACCATATTGAAAATATGTATGTCTGACGCACTAAAAAAATATCAGTTTACATTTCCCGTCAAAGTGCTAATTGCGTGCCAAATTTGGTAGAAAACGGTTTTTTTTAGATCCCATAATTTCAATTTGTCAAATTATACTTTTAAACAAAATAGCCTACAAAAGAGATTACGTGTGTAGAAATTTTATTGTTGAAATTTATATAGCTTTTATACAAAGTTTCGTTGGAATTAATTACATGGTTTCGACGATATAACATGAAAAACTAAAATAGCTGTATGGCCGCCATTTTAAAAATAAGTGTCTGGCATACCTTAAACATATCAGTTAATATTACTTACCGCAGTACTATTTGTATAGCATATTTGGAAGAAGTCGGAAAACTGTTTCCCGATATATACTATTAAAACTTTATTTATTCGTGTGGCACTGTCTATCGAAATGGAGGACAAAAGAGGATCCATATAGACAGACTCAATGCTTTTTAAATAGACTATCAGCATAAAAAGTTAAGTCGGAATTGATGAAATGTTTTCGAAGGTATAGAATACTATGTTAAAATAGCAAGATGCCGCCATTTTTAAAATAAGTGTCTGACAAACTTGAAATATATATGTACATGTCAACTGCTGCAGTACTACTTAAGTGCCAAATATGGAAGGAATCAGTAATTTTTTTCTCGAGATAATACATAAAAACTGGATTATTTGATGTACCGCTATACTACAAAATGCGAAAAAGTTTTTGGCTTTTTTATATTTTTTGTTGCTAACATAAAAGCTTTTCATTTATGATGCTTATAGTATGTACTGTCAGCGTACAAAATTTCGTTGTAATTGGCCAAACGGTATGGTAGTAATACCAAATAAACCTAAAATACTTGTATGGTCGCCTTTTAAAATAAATTTCTGATTTAAATAAATTTCTGACATTTATCTGGCCAATCATAATAGTATAACTTACGTGCCAAATTTGACGAAAATATGTAGAATTATTTTCGAAATACAAAATAAAATTTTAATTGGTTCATGTGGCGCTATCTTCCAATATGCGACCAACCACAACATTCACCTCTGAATTTAATGCTTGCACTGTCAGCATACAAAATTTGGTTAAAACGTGTTGAATGGCTTCCGAGATATGATTGCTTCGGGTCTGATCACTTCATTCATGCGCCGGTAAAGTGAAGCTGTGGAATTATTACAAAGGATTATATTTCACATATTTACTAAAATTCTTACACTTAAATGCATTAAAAAATAGAAAGCAAAAGAATATATTCAATATTCGTAAATGTTCACCAAACACTTTTAATCGAACGTAAAAAAAACGGAATTATTTTCTCTCTATCGTTAATCGACTGTATTGGGCGCAAGATATTCAGAGTCCGTCAACATATACGCAGGTAGGGGTTGTCACATTTTTCAAAGTTTGATTTCAAATGTGCTTAGTTNTATTCAGAGTCCGTCAACATATACGCAGGTAGGGGTTGTCACATTTTTCAAAGTTTGATTTCAAATGTGCTTAGTTAACCGTGATCAGCCTATAGAAGTAAGGAATTATTTATACTCATATAAATATGTATAGGCTGTTTGCGGTAAATTTAGCACTTTTGAGGCACTAGTTACTTTTTCCTTTCAACCATTTTTTATCTTTTGGCCACCTTTTGAAATAAATATTGATTGCCATATAACTAATAAACACAGTGTTTATATCCCTCCGCACCTTAAAGTTAACGTCTAAAGCTGAAATGAATATATTTGTTGACTATTTTTATAAATGAGAGGACTTTAAAAAGTGCTCACTTTACCGTGAACAGCATAAAGTAGCAATAACTGTAAAATAATTCCGAGTAACGGAATATACAGTTCAAGCACGAACTTAGCATTCTTTGGATAATTGTGATTTATATATATAATATAAAAACGCCAACGAATATTTCAAATAAGTAACCTGTGGCAGCTGACACTATGGATAATACAGAATTTTAAATACTAAATTAAATAACACTGTAACCAGAGGCTGAAAGTGTCACAAAAATTACAGTTCAGAAATCATACAAATAATTTAAGTTTCTATAGGTAATGCACGCTTTTGAAGGTAAACTGAAACACCAATTTTTTTCAAAATACTAAAGAAAAAATGTAAGATTGGACACGGCAATCTAGGTAAAGTGGAATAGGCCGAAGGCCTACAATCGCTACAAAACCAAGCGCTGTCATCAATTGTTTTCCAAGGGCACCAACTTCATTTAGTATTGATTTCCACAGCATGGCAGGATAATTGAATCTAAACAATACAATTTTAAAGTAAAAAGAAATAATTAACGAAAAGTTATTTACCCCTTATTATCGAAAATCTCATCGTTTTAGATAAATGAATGAACAAAATGTCTGACAGAATAGCAATACGCTTATTAGTCATTATTGTAGAGTAGGTTTATAGTCACATTTCTCTAGAGTGTTATGGAATTTTGACAAGCTACCAGAAACATATGTGTTTGCTGAAAGAAAAATGCAATGATTTCCAAAGCAATACATAACAATACGTCATTATNGCTACCAGAAACATATGTGTTTGCTGAAAGAAAAATGCAATGATTTCCAAAGCAATACATAACAATACGTCATTATCTTAGCGTTTATTATATAAAGTTAAAAAAATGGTTGCCTGTAAAGTCGGTTTTACGGGCGAAGATTTTACGTGACAACGTAGTGCTGCGCGCGCGGCAGACCGATCATAGTTGAGTGGGAGAGAGACGCAAGGCATTCGGCGGGCCTCTCTCTCGTTCGGTGACTCATCGTAACGTTACCGAGCGTTACACTTTTTCATAAGTGACTCCCAGCCGCAACCTAATTTAAGACGTTGTCACGTCAAAAACACAATATCTGTCACTGCAACGAATATTCATTAAACATATTTTTTTAGTAATGCGAGAGCGTCTTTATTTATCAAGCGCGTTATTAATTTCCTTGTGGTTCGTCTAATTACATTTATTAATTGTAAAACTGCGACGCTAGCTCCACCGCGTCGTTCGTCTTTGGAATTGCTTCCATGCAAGGTGGCTTTCTCCTTGGCCGGCTCGGCTCCCCTCCTGTTTCCTCCCCTCATTTCCCTCCCTTGATTACCCCTCCTCGGTGACTCATCGTAACGTTACCGAGCGTTACACTTTTTCATAAGTGACTCCCAGCCGCAACCTAATTTAAGACGTTGTCACGTCAAAATTATTTGTTTATATAATGCGTTAAAAAATGTATTGCGAAATAAGGCGACATTCCTTATTATTTGAATAAAATGATGGTATTGCAACGACTGGTTTTGCAGTGGTTATATAAGCTTTAAAATATGATTTATTTATCTGGACTCTTATTATTTCATTGTAAATAATTTATTTATTATTTCGTTTTGACTGACTGTTACGTTATAATTTTAAAGACACGAACACCAGTCAGCAATCACTTCAGCTAATAACCTACCGTAACGTTTTCAGCTTACATTCTCNCATTTTAAAGACACGAACACCAGTCAGCAATCACTTCAGCTAATAACCTACCGTAACGTTTTCAGCTTACATTCTCTTGACGAACCTGCAGCTGTAGCTTGTAAAAAATGTTATGTTTTATTCAGTTGTAACCGGTATATTCCGTAGTAAGTCCACTTTGACTACAGTGAAAAGATCAAAAGCATAATCGTGTTCGAATGCCGCAAAATGGAAAGTCACGTATAGTATTTAATTATATTAATTTCTTGGTTGAAAACAGTGTAGCAAATACTTTCTGTCAGTCAATAACAATGCCTGTAACTGCAAGTAGGGAAAAAAAGGGTAAATAAAATTATGTGTACATTTTTACATTTTCACTAAGATTGAAAACAGTTTTTTTTTAACTGCATACTTAGCGAAATGCATAAGAAACCACTGCCTGCAGCAGTTAAATGTATTATGTAAGTCAGACGAAACAAAGGGTCGACATTCTATAGTTTGGTGCAAGACTACAAGTTGTGAGGCATGCTGTAATACCGACCGTCTCAATATAGTCTGTAATGCACCCATATACTTAGAAATGTTTCCTGGAATCACAGTACACTTTACCAGACATTAGTGTAGTCTGCAAGGGAAGGAGTGCTGTCCCTTGGCAAGCGCAGATACTCACCTCACTAGCCTACTTTCCCGAGCGCATGCAGGACTGGCTGTACAAACCATGNTCCCTTGGCAAGCGCAGATACTCACCTCACTAGCCTACTTTCCCGAGCGCATGCAGGACTGGCTGTACAAACCATGCACTACCACCACCTTCCACTTGCAGCCTGACCACTCCACCTTCGGTAGAGTGGTGATGGCCGCGTTAAGCAAGACTCTCGCAGCACCTGTAATAGAGCCGAGGCTGTAAAAATGCCAGTGGATCTCCAGTGATTGGAGGCTCTAGTTTCTCCGGTAAAACCTTTACGCAAAGGTAACCATGCGACTACCACTATTAGACTAAAAGAAATAAAAACTTTAAATCTATAAAATGTTTTTGAGTTATTGTACACTTACGTGTTGCTCCTCAATCAGAGGTATGTTTGAGGCATAATAAAGGTTTATAAAGCAGCATATCCGTATATGTAATACCCGTAGTTAATATGTTATATTAAATAAATACATACAGGATGATTATAAAATCATGGGGCAAACATTGATGTGTAGTAGAGCTCACTAAAACAAACAATTATTGTATATGAATATATGGGCGGGAGTGACGCGTTGATGCACAAACACAAAAATAACACATGAAATGCAACACAGTGTTTATTTACAACGTCGCCGCTAAATGCCTTTTAACAGCAATGTTTATAATAATTGCTCAAAATTGCTGCCACCGACAGAAATGCAAGATTTGTAGCATCGGTGGAGTGATGCTGATGCTGATGCAGCATGTTACTCGCGCACCGTTTGACTGCCCTCAACTATCGCCACCATTGTCAGCCAATCACGCCATATGTAGAAGTCGCCAAGCATGCGTGACTGTTGGTGGATACATTTCCAGCAACTGTTTTAACATTGTCTGTACGGAATCACTCGTTAAGTATGCTGCTAATCAACATTTTATGTTTCCCTTAATGTGTCATGTTTTTGTGTTGATGCCTCAACGCGTCACTTCCGCCCATATATTCCTATACAATAATTGTTTGTTTTGGTGAGCTCTACCACCCCTCAATGTTTGCGCCATGATTTTAGAATCATCCTGTATACGCAGTAAATTTAATGAAGTCGCCTTGAAATTATTTTCGTATAAAACTTCGTGCCACGTCTCCAGAGTGACTTTCATTTTGCCCGTGCTAACCGCGCGCAGATTTCACGTTATAAAAAGTAATTGACATCTGCGTTTTAGGGCTACATATATATTTGCATGTGAGCCAAACAAGGCAGATAAGGGTTCGTTCCCGGTGGATAGTGTCCAATTTCCAGAAATGAGATATTTTGCTTGTCTTGTATGATTTTATATTCCTCGAAAACTTCAGGTTNTGTGTTTGTGCCTCAACGCGTCACTCCCGCCCATATATTACTATACAATAATTGTTTGTTTTAGTGAGCTCTACCAACCCTCAATGTTTGTGCCATTATTTTAGAATCATCCTGTATACGCAGTAAATTTAATGAAGTCGCCTTGAAATTATTTTCGTATAATACTTCGTGCCACGTCTCCAGAGTGGCTTTCATTTTGCCCGTGCTAACCGCGCGCAGATTTCACGTTATAAAAAGTAATTGACATCTGCGTTTTAGGGCTACATATATATTTGCATGTGAGCCAAACAAGGCAGATAAGGGTTCGTTCCCGGTANTTTGCATGTGAGCCAAACAAGGCAGATAAGGGTTCGTTCCCGGTAGATAGTGTCCAATTTCCAGAAATGAGATATTTTGCTTGTCTTGTATGATTTTATATTCCTCGAAAACTTCAGGTTAGTTTTGAACGTGTAACTTCCTTTTCTTGTAGCGCTATCGTAGCCGTTTTTCTCTGAGCGCCGAGTTTTCACAGAGTAGCTGCTGTTTTGGCATAGCAGGATTCGGGCTGACACGTAGAAGATTTATCAAGAAAGGAGCGAAGAGCTCCAGTTTCTTACCGTGAAATCATGAAACGGACACAATCATTTTTTTTTGGCAAGCTTATTTAAAGTTGCATTTGCGCCGAGACATGTGCTATTATAGAAATATTAAATAACTTTAACGAGGGATTTGACTTTTCTATGGGACTTAAGCTTCATATGGGTTAAAGCTTGGATATTTATACGCTGTAGCCTGCCTTACTCAGAGATTTTGAGAAGGGGTTTGTTTATTTTGGTCTCACTGCTTACTGTGCATTAAAGTGGACTATTTAAAGGCACCAAACGCACAGCGAACGTTAGGAGTATAAAAAGCATTTCTATAAAAGTGTTAAAAATTTTAACAAATAAGTAAAAAAAAATTTTCGTCTGATATTACACCCGTAGTCTTAGTTGAGCCTAATAGATTTCCCCAAAGGTTGACTTAGAATCTACAGAATTACTTCTGTTGGTAATAATTAAATGTTTATTGTGTACAAAGAAAATAAATCTTGTATATAGGGGTTGAAAAATTAATAATTCAGTGCTAGCCAGCAAAACCCAAGCGGTGGCCTTCAACGGTGATCAGGGGCGTAGTCACGGGAAGAGGGGCATATCGGAACTTATTATCTCCCCTCCCCCCAAGTTAAAAATAAAATATTCAACAATAAAGTTTAAAAAAAAAAACACCTTTTATTTTTTTTTATATAAGAAATATGTGATCCCCATAGAATATAAAGGCTGTTTAATATAATTTGTGGTTGTTGTGGTTCCATTTCTGTATATTATTCCCATTGACTGTAAATAATTTTTGAACTAAACATAAGAGAATTGGTATCGTTAATATTTTCAAATAAGATAAATCTGTAATACAACCCTTATACACAAAGGATGTTTATAGCATTTTGTGGTTCCATCTCTATATATCAGCCCATTGGTTGTAAATAATTTTTTCGAAATAATAATTATTAATATTATAGTTTTTATATTTTTTCCCAAAAATATAAACTTTCCGTCCCCCCCCCCTTCCCCTCCATCAGTCATCGTCGGGGGTTGCCCTCAGAAACCAGACTCCGGCGAACGTAGCCGAGGTGGTGAGTCAGACGGCTGAACGAGACACCCTTGATCAAAGCAACCGCGACCCGCTGCAAACGTTAGACCGCCAAGACGCCTCCGGAGTACCCCTTCTCGCTTCTCCA
>NQII01005846.1:12083-108311 GCA_002778355.1 Clitarchus hookeri | reverse complement strand
GCCCGCATTAAGGAACCGTGTCACTAGGGACACCCGAATTCCGCGAAAATATTTCCGTGCATGCTGTATTTCAACACCCTACGGCCACACCAGCAGTTTTCTTTTGCTTATTTCCCGCGAGTCTTTGTGAGAAGTCATTCCCCTTACTTGACTGGCCAATCAGAATAAGGTAGCTCCGATAATGCACGTCTGTGATATGCGGGGCAGACGCTTAAGACCTAGATCATCCAATCACGAAAGAGGATTTCAGCTTAACTGTTATGAAACACAACTGGTTGTGAAATAAATTTCGCGAAATTCGGGTCTTCCCTACGTATCAGTATTCGCTCGGAGTTATATAGGAAAGCTCTCCAGAAAGCAAGTCCAATGCGTTATCACTGCGGGAATGCTGTCGGTGAAACAGAAATACAGTTTACTGACAGAATGTGTTGATTAAATTTCTTGTTATTTGTCGTTAAAATGCTTTTCATAAATGTCACTACTAGTGAGATGTCCAAGATTTCACAAATAAATGTGTGAATGCAGTGTTCATGAGGTTTTCCTGTTTTAATCACTTTCAAATATACCAATTATATATGATTCATTTTATGCTGTATAAAGTAAATGCACCTAAAACTGAGTTGTTTGAAAGATTCTTGCATTGGGTAGAATGATTAAGTGAAATGTTCTGAGCATATATACATATTTTGAATCTAACCAAGTTTGGTTTTCTGTGACGACAAAGTGTAGCAATGCAGTATGTTCAAAATATTTCACTTAAGCACTTGAATCTGTATTGACATTGTAACTTAAAGTTATAATTAGTATTTCTTTATTGGAAAATATATTTAATGTAATCTAAGTAATATTATGAATGTGAAAGTCTGTGTGTTTGAGTGTGTGTGAGTGTGTTGTGTGTATGTTTGTTACCACTCAGCTCCATGACCACTGAACGGATTTTGATGAATTTTGTATGTAGGTACTTTAAGTCCTGGAATAGGACGTAGGATACATTTCATACCGGAAAATTGTACGGTTACTGTGTAATAACAACAAAACGTAATTCTGCAACGGCTGAGAACGCGACCGAAATATTTTTTTCCTCTGGTGTCAGAGTTTATGAGGCCGCCCAAGGACCTCTGAAATGGCTTAACGACTTATATGAATCGATAAAAACCGGGACCGAATATTTAACGTGCCCTCCGAAGCCCGGAAGCGCTCAGATGCTATGCCACTAATGGTCACCTATCCAAATGTGTGCCTCTGGGAACGTTGCTCAACTTTGGTGATCGATTAAAATCCCTCAGCCAAGCGCAAAAAGTAGTAACTAGGTACACTTTTCTCTAAAGCTACAACTTGATTAAACTCACGTTATTTTTATATGTAGCTCTCAGTTAGAACAATAAACGTATAATATTTGATACTCGTACGTTCTAAACAACATTTACGGAAATCCTTCGATGTAGGTCTTTGCTGAATGGTGGATCTTGTTGTGGAAGAGGACGTTGTGTATGGCAGGCAACTTCAAGCTGTACGTATCGGTTTGGCCGAAGGTAGGCAAGTCATTTGGCAACGACCGGCGAATGAAGGCCTCCCAACTTGTCGGCAAATAGCGGGTTTTCCTGGCTCGCGAGAAACGCGTTCGACACACGTGCTGCTTATTTAGCATCTGCTTACTGGCAATTTCCAAGCAACGAAACGATGAGAAAATACAGAAGGGCCAAATACAATGTCTGAACTGTTTTGATACCCAAATACTCAAAGAAAGGCGTTCAAATATAGCGTACGCACGTGAAGAAAACCGAAGCACCTGATTTGCTCAAACGCATATAGCTTTCGTACTTAAACATTGTGCGGTGTACCGATGCACATGGACCCAAGGTAAAATGCTGTGTTTATTCTTCTCTAAATATATTGATCAGAAACCCGGGGAGTTTGTAAAAAGAAACAAGGGAAAGGATTTTTGATCCCAGCGTGAACAACACACTTGAGAAGCATGCGTACATACATTACACTTTAAATTTTTACTCCACAAAATACAAAAAGAAAACTAT
Organism: Clitarchus hookeri; assembly: GCA_002778355.1. Taxonomy (NCBI): domain Eukaryota; kingdom Metazoa; phylum Arthropoda; class Insecta; order Phasmatodea; family Phasmatidae; genus Clitarchus; species Clitarchus hookeri. The sequence continues at coordinate 106,278 of NQII01005846.1, read as the reverse complement.
TATTGAAATCATATGTTGCACCGTCTAAATTCCATACATCATGTGGTTGTATTGCAATGGTCGTACTTGTAAAGGCTATTCACGGTAAAGTGAGCACTCTTTGAAGCCATCTGATTATGACTTATAGTGCACAGGCCAACAAAAAAATATTTTGTGAAAACGTTTTTAATAGATGCAGCTGAATCTTATGTATTTTTGGGTGCTGAAACCAAATCTGTCATCAGATTTTTTGTATTGCCCACAGTTATCGCACAATTTGCACTTGTATTTAAAAATGCTATGTATACGAATTTATTTAAAAAAAAATGCATTGCATGCATTTTAAGTGTTTATTTTTATTTATTTTTTTGGTATTTCCTTTCTCTCTTCTCTTTGAAGCTTCTTATGTAGTTTGTTCTCCGATGTGATGCATTTTGTTGTTCTCGGTGAAATGACCAGCAGTAATCACCCATCATGCTGACATTCCACTCTCCCTGGTAACGTTTTTCCATCACTTTGATGTTCTGGTGAAACCGCTCCCCCTGCTCATCTCTCACATCACCCAAGTTATCAGGGAAAAAGTCAAGAGGGTTGTGTAAGAAGTGAATTTTAAGGATCATCAAGAACCCCAGATTTTTGAACTTGTTTATAATATAAGCTACGCTAAGCTCATAGTTTGGGTTTTTAACATTCCCCAAAATCTTAGTGACAACTTGCTTAAATGATATCCAAGCCTCCTTTTCCTTTGTCGTCATTTTTGTTTCAAAGTTGGAATCGAACATAATTTTACGAATGTTTAGCTCCTGATAAAAGAGGAAACTTTTCACATAAATACTAAAAACATTCACCATCTTTAAGCAAGGCTTTTACAAACTGTTTCATTAAACCTTATTTAACGCGAAGAGGTGGTAGAAGAATATTTTTTTTTATCTATTAAAGTTTTATGCAAAAAGTTCTTCTTTCCATGTGTTAAGGTTTTTCTTGCAGGCCAATTTTTGTGGACCAGTGTTGATCCCTTGCTCTGCTGTCCCACTCGCATATAAAACATAAAAATTTAGTAAATCCCTTTTGTTTGCCTAGGAGCATGAAAACATTTTTCAAATCTCCACACATCATCAAATTGTTGAGCAGGATAGTTAATTTCCTTTACAATAATGTTTCCTTCATATGGACTGAATGAGCCACAGGCAGTGAAGCATAAGTATTACCACTGTGTAAAAGAACAGCTTTTAAGCTAGTTTTGGATGAGTCTATAAAAAACCTCCATTCTTCATTGTTGTAGTCAATTCCAAATTAATTCATTATACCACCAATATCATGACATAACATAAAATCCTGTTCTTGCTTTAAAAACTTAGAGAACTGTTGATATCTTGTTCTATATTGATAAATAGATGCTCCAGGTGCCAACAAATGTTTTTCTTTTAGCCTAGAGTCAAGCAACTCAGCTTTCTCTTTAGTCAAACCCAAATCTCTTACCAAATCATTTAACTCAGCCTGTGTAAACAACTGAGGTTCTTAATTTTCTGGAGAACATTGGAACTCATCATCATCCGGTTTACCTTCATCAGATTCAGTTTCAATTTCACTGGACTTATCAAGAAAAACGACATCAATAGCATGTGGTGACTCAGGGCCAGGAAGTCCCGGACCATGACCGACTGGCCGAATAGCTGAAGGAAGATTAGGGTAGACAATTACTTTATTATTTTTGGAGTTATATCCAATAACACCAATGCTACAAAAATAAAAATCGTCTGAATTATTTTTTGGTTCTCTCCGTATCATGGGTACTGCAAATCTAGAAGCTGTCTTTTCTTTTTTCGACCATTTTCTAAGGTCTTCGAAACAAACGTAGCCTACCTTGTGTGGAGCACAAGGTTTTTCTTGATCACCGAGTTTTATTCCAAAATATACCAAGTACACTTTTTTTAACAAACTCTGTAATGTTTCTTAGAGGTTTTTTAAATACAAACTCACCACATATATAGCAAAAACTGTTAGGGAAGTTTTTACAACCACGGTTAGCAATTCTTGGAGCACATGGGCAAAAAGCTAAAAAGTGAGGCTGTGTTGATTGAAAGAAAACAAACAGTCGTATCACCACTGCTAACCTAATTTCATTTAGATTTACTGTATTTTTTATATATTAATAATGTATATAAAGTATATAAAAATGTATATAACAAATATATAAATAAAGAAAAATTCTCAGATATTAGTAAAAAAATTTATTTCTCACATTTCGTATATTTAAATGTGAAAAATGTTGGGTGTTATGACTTTTTTATTATTATTTTCGGACTCAGCACACCAAATAACATATGAATCCGGCAAAATCATTAAAAAAGTCTTTTTTTTTTATCGTTGGCCTGTGTAGTGAAAAAATATATTTTACTGTAGCCTAAGACGTTAACATTCGAGTCCAGTGAAAAATAAACACTGTGTTTATTATTTAAATGGCAACATTTATTTTAAAAAGTGGTGGAAGAATAAAAAAAAATGGCATAAAAAAAATTATAGGGCCTCAAAAGTGCTCACTTTACCGTCAACAGCCTATACTTAAATTTCAATCTCCCCCAGTCAACACAGTTTCGATAGTTGTTGGGGCGCTGAGCCAATAAATAAACCACAACGCAAGAATGTTCGTCTCATGTGTACTTAATCCATATAAGGTTTATAAACAGTTGTCACAAACACAGCGGTCAATGAACATTAAACAAATGGCGATGGACCGAGTGTAAAACTTTTAATTTTAGTCTACTGGAGTCCCAGCGATTTGTAATTCTATCCTTATTAATTAGGGAAACGTCTTTTTCGTGACATCACTTTGCTATACGCACATGTACATGATATGATTATGTACTCTTTTGTTCTGCGCCAAAGATAGTGAATTTTTTAACATACCGCTTAATTTAACTATTTGCACCATTGTAACACATTGCTGTAAATCGCAGAAACGCCATATAGAGTCTATTTGCAAAATCGTAAAACATTTGTTCATAAAACGTTTTATAAATAAACTCCACGTATGACGTGTTTGGTTTTCTCCTTTTTGTCATGTTTCTTAAGCATTTTATACATGTGCTGACCTGAAACTATAATGTTTTTGTTAAATTTAATGTAACTTATATTTTATTTATAAATTATAATACTTGATTCACAATTTTCATGAATGCATACAGAGAAAAAAAAATGTGTTTTGGTAATGCCTCGTATAAAGGCCTACCAGTTACAATGCAAAATATGAATAATTTGAGTGCGCACAAATATAGTGCATTATCCTTTTGATGTAACTTTCTAGACTTAGTTAATCTTTACTTCCATGAGGCGGATGAACAGTCTGAAAGTAGAACTTTAAGAAGGCTCCAGAAATGTCAAAAGTATATGTGAATGCCCTCAAAATAAAACATACTCTTTTTTATGAGAGTAACCAAGAAGTAATAATATTAAACAGGAGTTGCTGGTATCAGCTTGCAAGATATTTTTCGTCTTATACTGAGTGTTTTCTGCGATTTACGGCAAACTTTGACAATGGTGCACGTCCATATTAATGATTCCGTCATTCAATCAATTTCATTGCTAGAATAGTTCCAAGATCAAAGGACTTACTTTGCAAAATAACACCACTGAATAATGTAAATAATGAAATTAATTAGGTCGTATTTATCGACGCAATCTTAATACACGCCATATGTAAGTTTAACCGAATCCGGCAGGTATGAGTCGTATTTTTTTTAATGGTATTTCATGACAGTAGAGTTTCCGGTAACTTAAAAGGTACCTTACAATCACTGGCAAAAATTCACAAAACAGATAAAACAATAATTCGTTTTTTGAGGTCCGCCGATTATGCACAGAAAGGTTGAGTGCGAGAAGATCGCTTAACTGCAGTGGGCACCTAACCACTTCTTTGTGTTTACCAATAAACTCGGTGCTCGTAAATCAACTCGTATAGTCGTTAGGGAGTATGCATTCGCCTGCACGCGGCCGCTTCGCCCCACATGCCTGACACTTTGACCGAGAACTCAAGGCTCGATGTCAGTTGAATACAGACGATAGAATAGTTTACATACTACTATATTTTATAAACGAGAAAAACTAATTCAATATATATAATGACATTGTGTCATTTGCTAAAACAACTTATCATTAACAATAACCATTTTATTAATTAAATATTCCTATACATGTAAGAAAATTATTTATATATTAGACAAGTATTTATAAATGATTTTTTTTCATAATTTGTGAAGCTGTCCTTAAGTTTATATAATAACAGGCCACAAAGTTTCTATGCCAATATAACCAAAACAAAGCATTTTACAGCACAGTGTGTGAACTGAAAATGAGGCGTAAAACAGCCAGTAAGAGGGAAACTTTCTGGGGCTATCAATCAGTTAGTCATGTTAACTGTTTTGTGTATCAGTGTAACAGTTTCCCACATATAGTAATTTAAATGATAGATAGCTAGCCTCCTAAGTGGCTGATGTATAGTTCTAACTAACCGTCATTTAATTTATTGCATAACTGTTCCCTGAAAGCCTGTTATACGACGTGTGTGCCTTCTATTTACAGAGTAATGCTGCAGTTCCCTGCCTCCCACTGCCGTATTTAATATTCGCATTGGTCATGCTAATGTACTCAAAATGGCACTATATGAAGAAGGGAAATCATGAGTGGCCTAAATAAAGCTAGAAAATTAAAACGATTTAAATTTTATATGACTGGTGCCCTTCTGAAGTTGTTATACGGAAGTGAAGTAGTGTATAGAACCCATAAATGCAAGCCTGAAAAACTGATGAAATACGTAAAAATAAGTAAAAAAAAATTGTTGATATTAGAAAAGAATTCAAACATTTGCAGTGCAGATAAAAAAACACAAAAAAATGGAATATGCATCTAAAAATATTGAACCCAGAAAGACTGCCAGTTGGATTGAAAAATTAGAAGTCTCATGGGAGGGAAAAAAGACCTTGGGAGTCCGAGGAAAAGAGCGGAACCGTAACAAGCAATAAACCGCCGAACCCGCGCAAAGAATAAAATATTTTTTAATTGTTACGTTCCAACAATGCAGGTTACACGAAAAATTGCGAAGATAAAATAATAACGGGCACATAATTTATGCACCACACGTAAATTAGTTAGTCCCTGCATACAGAATATTAATAAAAAGTTTTTTAATTGGTAGTAAATTAAAAAGAGGCATTTTCCCGTAAATATAAGTATCATATTCCCCAGTAACAAGAAATAGAAATGTAAACCCGTTGCAACGAATAATCGTCACCCTGATTAATAGGCAAATTTTCTAGGACCATTATTTTTAGTTATCTTTGCTGACCGTTGATAAGCATTATCGTTTCAATGACATTCTGCTAATGTATCTAGCAACCTACAATTACTGAAAACTAATTTATATGTATTTGCATGTGAATTTTAATGAATAACATGTTTCAGAGAAATGCAGTAATGCAATTTTTTTAGGTTACTGCATATTTCTTGCTGTTAAAGGATCAAAAATTTCACATTACTTTTTAAATGGTCTCCGCATTTAGTTTAAATAAATGTCACTGACTGTATTTTCATCATAANTAGGGAAACGTCTTTTTCGTGACATCACTTTGCTATACGCACATGTACATGATATGATTATGTACTCTTTTGTTCTCCGCCAAAGATAGTGAATTTTTTAACATACCACTTAATTTAACTATTTACACCATTGCAACACATTGCTGTAAATCGCAGAAACGCCATGTAGAGTCTATTCGCAAAATCTTATAACATATTTTCATAAAACGTTTTATAAATAAACTCCACGTATGACGTGTTTGGTTTTCTCCTTTTGTCATGTTTCTTAAGCATTTTATACATGTGCTGACCTGAAAGTATAATGTTTTTGTTAAATTTAATGTAATTAAAATTTTATCTATAAATTATAATACTTGATTCATAATTTTCATAAATGAATACAGAGAAAAAAAAATGTGCGTTGTTAATGCCTTGTATAAAGGCCTACCAGTTACAATGCAAAATATTAATAATTTGAGTGCGCACAAATATAGTGCGTTATCCTTTTGATGTAACTTTCTAGACTTGGTTAATCTTTACTTCCATGAGGCGGATGAATAGTCTGAAAGAAGAACTTTAAGAAGGCTCCAGAAATGTCAAAAGTATCAGCGAATGCACTAAATATAAAACATACTCTTGTTCATAAAAGTAACAAAGAAATTGTAAAATTAAAGAGGATTAGCTGGTATCAGCTTGCAAGATATTTTTCGTCTTATACTGAGTGTTTTCTGCGATTTACGGCAAACTTTGACAATGGTGAACGTCCATATTAATGATTCCGTCATTCAATCAATTTCATTGCTAGAATAGTTCCAAGATCACAGGACTTACTTTGCAAAATAACACCACTGAATAATGTAAATAATGAAACTAATTACGTCGTATTTATCGACGCAATCTTAATACACGCCAGCTGTAAGTTTAACCGAATCCGGCAGGTAAGAGTAGTATTTTTTTTAATGGTATTTCATGACAGTAGAGTTTCCGGTAAGTTAAAAGGAACCTCACAATCACTGGCAAAAATTCATAAAACAGATAAAACAAAAAATTGGTTTTTTGAGGTCAGCCGATTATGCACAGAAAGGTTGAGTGTGAGAAGATCGCTTAACTGCAGTGGGCATCTAACCACTTCTTTTTGTTAGCCAATAAACTCGGTGCTCATAAATCAACTCGTATAGTCGTTAGGGAGTATGCATTCGCTGCACGCGGCCGCTTCGCCACACGTGCCTAACACTTCGACCGAGAACTCAAGGCTCGATGTCAGTTGAATAAAGATGATAGAATAATTTACATTAATTTTATATTTTACAAACGAGAAAAACAAATTCAATACATGTAATTGCATTGTGTCATTAGCTAAAGCAACTTATTACTAACAATAACCATTTTATTAATTAAATATTTCTATAAATATAAAAAAAATATTTTGAGATCAGACATATATTTATAAATGAAATGTTTTTCTTCATAATTTGTGAAGCGGTCCTTATGTTTATATAATAACAGAGCACAAAGTTTCTATGCCAATATCACCAAAACAAAGCATTTTACAGCACAGTGTGTGAACTGAAAATGAGGCGTAAAACAGCCGGAAAGAGAGAAGCTTTCTGGGGATATCAGTCAGTTAGTCATGTTAGCTGTTTTGTGTATCAGTGTAACAGTTTCCCACATATAGTAATGTAAATGATAGATAGCGAGCCTCCTAAGTGGCTGATGTATAGTTCTAACTAACCGTCCTTTAATTTATTGCATGACTGTTCCCTGAAAGCCTGTTATACGACGTGTGTGCCTTTCATTTACAGAGTAATGCTGCAGTTCCCTGCCTCCCACTGCCGTATTTAATATTCGCATTGGTCACGCTAATGTACTCAAAATGGCACTAGGCCTATATGAAGAAGGGAAATCATGAGCGACCTAAATAAAGCTAGAAAATTAAAACGATTTCAATTTTATATGACTGGTGCCCTTCTGAAGTTGTTTTACGGAAGTGAAGTAGTATCCAGAACCCATAAATTCAAGTCTGAAAATCTGATCAAATACGTAAAAATAAGTAAAAAAAAATTATTGATATTAGAAAAGAATTCAAACATTTGCAGTGCAGATAAAATAACACAAAAAATGGAATATGCATCTAAAAATATTGAACCTAGAAAGACTGCTAGTTGGATTGAAAAATTTGAAGCCTCAGGGGATAAAAGACCTTGGGAGTCCGAGGAAAAGAGGGGAACCGTAACAAGCAATAAACCGCCGAACCCGCGCAAAGAATAAAAATATTTTTTAATGGTTACGTTCCAACAATGCAGGCTACACGAAAAATTGCTAAGATAAAATAATAACGGGCACATAATTTATGCACCACACGTAAATTAGTTTGTCCCTGCATACAGAATATTAAAAAAAACTTTTTTAAAAGTGGTAGTAAATTAAAAAGAGGCATTTTCCCGTAAATATAAGTATCATTTTCCCCAGTAACAAGAAACAGAGATGTAAACCCGTTGCAACGCATAATAGTCACCCTGATTAATAGGCAAATTTTCTAGGACCATTATTTTTAGTTATCTTTGCTGACCGTTGATAATCATTATCGTTTCAATGACATTCTGCTAATGTATCTAGCAACCTACAATTACTGAAAACTAATTTATATGTATTTGCATGTGAATTTTAATGAATAACATGTTTCAGAGAAATGCAGCAATGCAATTTTTTTAGGTTACTGCATATTTCTTGCTGTTAAAGGATCGAAAATTTCACATTACTTTTTAAATGGTCTCCGCATTTAGTTTAAATAAATGTCACTGACTGTATTTTCATCATAANTAGGGAAACGTCTTTTTCGTGACATCACTTTGCTATACGCACATGTACATGATATGATTATGTACTCTTTTGTTCTGCGCCAAAGATAGTGAATTTTTTAACATACCGCTTAATTTAACTATTTGCACCATTGTAACACATTGCTGTAAATCGCAGAAACGCCATATAGAGTCTATTTGCAAAATCGTAAAACATTTGTTCATAAAACGTTTTATAAATAAACTCCACGTATGACGTGTTTGGTTTTCTCCTTTTTGTCATGTTTCTTAAGCATTTTATACATGTGCTGACCTGAAACTATAATGTTTTTGTTAAATTTAATGTAACTTATATTTTATTTATAAATTATAATACTTGATTCACAATTTTCATGAATGCATACAGAGAAAAAAAAATGTGTTTTGGTAATGCCTCGTATAAAGGCCTACCAGTTACAATGCAAAATATGAATAATTTGAGTGCGCACAAATATAGTGCATTATCCTTTTGATGTAACTTTCTAGACTTAGTTAATCTTTACTTCCATGAGGCGGATGAACAGTCTGAAAGTAGAACTTTAAGAAGGCTCCAGAAATGTCAAAAGTATATGTGAATGCCCTCAAAATAAAACATACTCTTTTTTATGAGAGTAACCAAGAAGTAATAATATTAAACAGGAGTTGCTGGTATCAGCTTGCAAGATATTTTTCGTCTTATACTGAGTGTTTTCTGCGATTTACGGCAAACTTTGACAATGGTGCACGTCCATATTAATGATTCCGTCATTCAATCAATTTCATTGCTAGAATAGTTCCAAGATCAAAGGACTTACTTTGCAAAATAACACCACTGAATAATGTAAATAATGAAATTAATTAGGTCGTATTTATCGACGCAATCTTAATACACGCCATATGTAAGTTTAACCGAATCCGGCAGGTATGAGTCGTATTTTTTTTAATGGTATTTCATGACAGTAGAGTTTCCGGTAACTTAAAAGGTACCTTACAATCACTGGCAAAAATTCACAAAACAGATAAAACAATAATTCGTTTTTTGAGGTCCGCCGATTATGCACAGAAAGGTTGAGTGCGAGAAGATCGCTTAACTGCAGTGGGCACCTAACCACTTCTTTGTGTTTACCAATAAACTCGGTGCTCGTAAATCAACTCGTATAGTCGTTAGGGAGTATGCATTCGCCTGCACGCGGCCGCTTCGCCCCACATGCCTGACACTTTGACCGAGAACTCAAGGCTCGATGTCAGTTGAATACAGACGATAGAATAGTTTACATACTACTATATTTTATAAACGAGAAAAACTAATTCAATATATATAATGACATTGTGTCATTTGCTAAAACAACTTATCATTAACAATAACCATTTTATTAATTAAATATTCCTATACATGTAAGAAAATTATTTATATATTAGACAAGTATTTATAAATGATTTTTTTTCATAATTTGTGAAGCTGTCCTTAAGTTTATATAATAACAGGCCACAAAGTTTCTATGCCAATATAACCAAAACAAAGCATTTTACAGCACAGTGTGTGAACTGAAAATGAGGCGTAAAACAGCCAGTAAGAGGGAAACTTTCTGGGGCTATCAATCAGTTAGTCATGTTAACTGTTTTGTGTATCAGTGTAACAGTTTCCCACATATAGTAATTTAAATGATAGATAGCTAGCCTCCTAAGTGGCTGATGTATAGTTCTAACTAACCGTCATTTAATTTATTGCATAACTGTTCCCTGAAAGCCTGTTATACGACGTGTGTGCCTTCTATTTACAGAGTAATGCTGCAGTTCCCTGCCTCCCACTGCCGTATTTAATATTCGCATTGGTCATGCTAATGTACTCAAAATGGCACTATATGAAGAAGGGAAATCATGAGTGGCCTAAATAAAGCTAGAAAATTAAAACGATTTAAATTTTATATGACTGGTGCCCTTCTGAAGTTGTTATACGGAAGTGAAGTAGTGTATAGAACCCATAAATGCAAGCCTGAAAAACTGATGAAATACGTAAAAATAAGTAAAAAAAAATTGTTGATATTAGAAAAGAATTCAAACATTTGCAGTGCAGATAAAAAAACACAAAAAAATGGAATATGCATCTAAAAATATTGAACCCAGAAAGACTGCCAGTTGGATTGAAAAATTAGAAGTCTCATGGGAGGGAAAAAAGACCTTGGGAGTCCGAGGAAAAGAGCGGAACCGTAACAAGCAATAAACCGCCGAACCCGCGCAAAGAATAAAATATTTTTTAATTGTTACGTTCCAACAATGCAGGTTACACGAAAAATTGCGAAGATAAAATAATAACGGGCACATAATTTATGCACCACACGTAAATTAGTTAGTCCCTGCATACAGAATATTAATAAAAAGTTTTTTAATTGGTAGTAAATTAAAAAGAGGCATTTTCCCGTAAATATAAGTATCATATTCCCCAGTAACAAGAAATAGAAATGTAAACCCGTTGCAACGAATAATCGTCACCCTGATTAATAGGCAAATTTTCTAGGACCATTATTTTTAGTTATCTTTGCTGACCGTTGATAAGCATTATCGTTTCAATGACATTCTGCTAATGTATCTAGCAACCTACAATTACTGAAAACTAATTTATATGTATTTGCATGTGAATTTTAATGAATAACATGTTTCAGAGAAATGCAGTAATGCAATTTTTTTAGGTTACTGCATATTTCTTGCTGTTAAAGGATCAAAAATTTCACATTACTTTTTAAATGGTCTCCGCATTTAGTTTAAATAAATGTCACTGACTGTATTTTCATCATAACATACTAATAAACACCACTATATTACCTCAAGCCTTGCCAATTATGGTTTACATTCGCAAGCCTCGCAAAAATTCCTGATATTCATCTCTGAATAGCGAATATCCACCACACTGTTTGTTCCTAGCAGCATTATTTTGGAAAAACTGCAGTAGCGGTACAGAATGTAAATAATTCCCTATTAATCTCTGTTAAAGTACGTTATAATGGAATTAGCTGCAGTGTTACGCCCATTTTAATTTCCACTCTACATGAATACTTTCGCTCAAACGTAAATTTCGATTGAAGGGATTAACGGAATCGTTTCAACGTATATGTTTTACACATATTAAATAACTTTTCTTGGCATTAAATATAATTACTTTCCTACTGTATTATTTTTTCTTATCTTGTTGCCGTGAATTTTAATGAATGCAAATCACATTGGTACAGACTATTCAGGGATAATTAAACACTTTTGAAATCAACGTTTGAAAAATTACACCGCCTGCAACTGCATATATTTTTGGAGCACACACTGACTCGCATGCACCCAGTAAAGGTGGTAACGATGGAGTGAATGCAGTTCCACGTCGTTTTAAGTTACCGTTGAATTAAAAATATTTATTTTGCAATCGGTTTTTATAATGCAGACAAGTGTACGAACTGCCAAATTTGTAAAGTATTTGTTGTTGTAATAATTTCATAGTTTCACTTGCCCGATGTACGAATAAAGTGATGAGGCCCATGGGAATCTTAATTTTTCATGTTGTGGAAGAATTCACAATCAGCAGAAAAATTGAAAGCTTTCAAAATTGCTCATTTGACGGTGAACATCCTTTATTACTTGAGTAAATTTCTTTTATGTAATGTGATGTATTCATTATGATTTCTAAAAGCATTTTATTTATTTACACGTATTTGTCTAAGCAACCTTCGTGCCGTTTATCTCTCTTACTCATGATTCAAGCTGTGGGAAGCTTACCCAAACAAATTACATTTTAAGAACCTAAGTTTGAGATAAAACTAATACCTGAATAAACTAATACCTGAATCAATTTTGTGTCTGGGAAGTGGAATGGTAGTAATATGGGCAACGCTTGCTTACGATAAGGTGAAGATGCGTACAATAAAATATTTTTTTAAGCATTTCTATAGTTTCGAGTGGAATAAGTGCTGCTCGCCCACAGGCATCTGAAACTTAGTCAATTTTGCATGAATTCTTAAAAAACTGTAAAAATGATGATGATGAAACATGGTGAATATTCCTTTAATATTGGCATATTGATTAGTAGCTCGTCGTTTAATGAATCAGTTATGTTTCAACTTCACAAAATTCGGGTACGGAAGGAACGTAAGAAAGACAGGCGGAGGGAGTTGTAAAAAAGGGATAAAGAAGACCGCGGTGGTTAGGAAATCCTACAAGAAAGCTTTGGTAATTTCCAGAACTAAGTAGTCAAATTTAATCCGAAAATACTGTATTAAAATGATTCAAAGTTATAATTTGACGTAAGGAATAGGTTTTGAAGTAGGCGAAGATATTTGTCCATTTAGTTGTATCAAGACTTGCAATGTGCTGCTTTAATTATTTCATGTCACTCCAGTAAATGCGTCTTGCGTCTCCGAATTCAAAGGCATCTATCACCCTTGGCAATCATTTGAGAACTTAGCCGTGTATGTATTTTCTTCTTCAAATTATTTTCGTACCCATGCATTGTTAGCTTTACACAATTATATTCTTTATAGTTGCCGTTACTAAACCGAAGGTTTTTCTGAAATTAAATTTAAAAACAGTGCGATATGCCTCGTCATGAAAAGTTATGAATACATTGTGAACGATAATAATCAAGGAAAGTGTACTTATTTAAATGTTGAATTATTCAAATGAATGTATTTCTAAATAAAAACGAACTATACGTAATGAAACGTCAAATTCCCTAAGTAATGATCTCTTAAATGAAAAGCTGAAAATTTGGTGGACAATATTATGCATTTTCATTTTCAATGCAAAATGCTAGCCAAAACGTAGTATAGCCATTAGAAAAACAACTGCAACATTAAAAAATTTATACGTTTTTTCTTCTCAAGAATTGATTGCCTGAGGTTTTTTTTTTAATTTAGAGATGGATTACTCATATCAGTATTTGAAAAACTGATAGCACAGTGTTTAAAACTTGTGAATGATAATAAAAAGTTAACCCTGTTTTCTTGACTAAGGGCAGAATATATTGCCATCATCGTTTTACAGACATTAAGTCTAAATTTTAGCAATAATTCAAAATTTAGTTTGTTCTTTCAACGAGTTAAAAACATATCAAAATTAAATTACTGAAGTATCAATTTTCATGGATCTCAACATCTTTGATAAATTCTTTAGATTCTAGATAGAAATATTTGTTCTATCTGATTTTGCAAAATTAATCATCTCAAAACTTTTCTAGACAACTTCATAAAAACCGCAAATGAATGCCTGAAAAAATTATTTCGACCAAATTAACTTCCTTCATTCAAAATCGTACAGTTAAACAGAATTTAATTTTTGTTTACAATAACAAAATCTTACTTTTTAAAAATTATTTAGTCTAAACAATTTGGTATATCTGGTCGCCGATATTCACACAAATAATGGTTTTGTATTAGGAAAATATTCCTCACAATTTTTTTCAGAGCTGATGTGTTCTTTATGTTTCAGATCAATTTAATGACGCACACAAAATTATTCTTTGCCTACAGCAGTGTTGAGAGCCCTATATATTTGGCTAAGATATAATCTAAGGTTCTCTAATCTCATCACCTTCCTTTTAAGGGCACATTTATGTTCTTCATAATGGCACGCGGAGCACTGACATGCAGAAAACATAAAAAATAATTTTCTGTGGCATCTTTTTGAGAGATTTATTGATTTATGCGTATATTTTCTTATCAAAGATAACACTAGTTTCTTGAAATAATGTGGAAAAATATTGCTATTTTCATGGTGCCATATTTACATTAAATTCGGGCTGATTGACTTGATGATAATGTCACTTCTCAAGTAAAATATATGCCTAACTTGCTACAGTCAATGTTAAGACACACACTTTACATGTAATTTACACACAATTTATTTATTTTCTGTGTTTAATAGAATTTTATAGATTTTGTATCATATCGTTTTCAAATTGTAAAGCGTTTTACCACTGCAAGCATATTACTTGGACTTTGAACTAACCCGCTACAACGGAAACGAGGAGAACCGAAAGAGGAATGGAAATAGCAAAGTCTGACTTCAGGTTAAAGGATAGGAGACTGCGTGGGATCCACGACCAGAGTAACAGACATAACGGACAGAATGGAATGTCTAAAATGGCGATGGGACAGACATGATGTAAAAAATTAATATGGCAGACGGATAAAGATAATGCGCGAGCAGATACCAAGATACCTGACAAGGCCTAGAGGAAGATAGGCAGATCGATAGGGCGTGAACTTAAGAACCACAGGATGACGGAGTTGTGAAAAGGCGACAGAAAACCACGGTGCTTGGAGAATCCCACTGAAAAGCTATGTTAATTTATAGAAGCGGATAGTCAAATGTAATCTGAAAAGACGATATAAAAATGATTCAAATCTATAATAATAAAAACGTATGTAATAAACTACACTGGGAAGACAAAGTAAAACAGAACCCAAAATAACAGTTATCCTAAGTAAAATAATAACCTTGTTTATGGCAAACAATATTAAATAATAACATAAAACATTCAGTATTTAATGCTTTGCTTTGTTATAGCAGACCGGTTACTATTAAAAGTGTATTTTCTGAGTGAAAAGTAGTCTTAGGTGGTGTAGTGGTCAGACTACTCGCCTCCCATGTAGGAAAACTGGGTTCAATTCCCGGCGGTGTCGCTCTTGAATTTCCACACTTGGGTATCGTGCCGGACAATGTCAATGGTCGGTGGGTTTTCTCAGGGATATTCCGTTTCTTCCTCTAATGCATTCCAGCACTGCTCCATACTCACCTCGTTTCACCCACGTCGGCTCTCGAGACCTTCATATTAAGAGCCTCCCAAATCTCTCCACTCTCCGTACATTGGTTGTTTCTAAACTCGGGGCATTTTTGGCATTTATTGTAGGCAGTTAATTTCCTTGCTTTCCGAACATGCTGCATGCATATTTTAAAAATGGTGGCCACTTGATATTTTGGGGAGCAATGTCATATCCCAGGAACCATTAAATATTGTTGAACCAACTTTGGTATATTGTCAGTCCACAAAGGTCTGCATCACGGTCAGAAACTCATATCCTATTTCTTTAGCCACTTTAAAATCGCCCTACCTGAAAAAATAAGGATCTCGCGTCGTATATCGGGAACCACTCAACCGATTTCCTCCAAATTTGGCTTACAATTTGTGCTGTAGTGACCTACCCAGCGATACAGGCTTTATATCTGTTATTTCTTAATTGCTGGCCGCGTAAATATTTGCACAATTTTATCACATCTAAAATACAATTTATTTTAAACTTTGGTCATTAAATTAATTATTTGTACATTTGGATCCGCCATTTCTTAGATAATCCCATCTGATATATAGATCACTTCAATATATTTTACGAACTATCAAAAATGATTATAAAAAATTATATTACTTCATGTTCTACTATTACTTACAGCATAAATAAACATTTTTAAAAGGATTAGTAACATAATTTTTATAACGACTGCCAAGTTTAATTTGTGTTAGATTTTACAACTTTGGATCCATATTTGGACCCACCTTGTCATGCTTGCATTTCTTATTCCGTGCTTCAGATACGCTAATTTACTTCCTTGTTAATGTACCTTTCTGAATGATATCACCTGAAATCCAAACTTAAATGTCGTACATCAGTTTTTTATCTACCATTCTCCGCCACATTTTGCATGCAGACAGTTATAAGGAAGGCAACTGAAAATGTATATTATGTTGCCTCTTATTATCACAGCCACGGTGTTATTTTTGTAGCGTCACAGGTTAAATAATATGCATAGGAAGATTAAAATAATTTAATTCATTCTTGGTGTCCTAACAGCTATGAACACAATACATTCATTACGTAATAGCTTCAATTTTGTAATTTTGGACGGTACTTAAACAAAAATCAATGTTAAAAATAGTTTTATGATATATCTGAGGAACTAGACAGTTCGACTAAATGCCCTCAAATCTTATGGAAATTACCTTATGCTTAATGCTTTGAGTACACCATAAAATTAACTTCCGTACATGTGAATAGGAAATTGGTTTGTTATTTACAGCTTCCTAGAAATCCATTTGTGAGTTGTAGTTGCCACGAGAGCGCGAAGCCAACCTCGCGATTGTTCGTTGCTAACGCATCAGAGGCACGAAAGACGCCAGCTTCTGTACGTCGCGAACATCCTGTATACGAGCACAGTGAGGGGTGACCTGCCAATGTATCGACAGGGGGTGGGTGGCAGGGGGTTGCGCGTGGGACGAGCAGTCCGTGTGGAAGACAGGTTCTGGAAGCGTCCTGACAACGCCGTCATCACCGGCACGCCCACCATTATGCCCGTGTAACTCCTTCCTCAGGCCCTGGCCCATGCGAGGACGCATGTCCCGCTGTGTTGCTCAACTCGCTCGTGTAACCTCTTGC
Organism: Clitarchus hookeri; assembly: GCA_002778355.1. Lineage (NCBI taxonomy): Eukaryota > Metazoa > Arthropoda > Insecta > Phasmatodea > Phasmatidae > Clitarchus > Clitarchus hookeri. Next base: position 89,507 of record NQII01005846.1, on the reverse strand, counting down.
TCAGCGGGGCAGACGTTAAGGTATACCACGTCGCAAGGGAAATATATCTAAGCACACGCTGAAGAAATCGGGAAACCCTAACTATAGTTGTAAAGCATATTCAGAAAACAAGAATTTGCTGATATAACAAATTAGACAGCTTTCCTCTACATGGGTGCTAATTATTTTTAAATGAAATTCTTAAAAGCTTAGATAGTATGTAGGACTTGATGTCTCGTTGACAACAATAACATTAGAGATGAAACCGGAAACATACGCAACAGTACCGAGACAATTACATATACACATGTGCCTTACCTGGGACTTGAACCCAGAAAACCTCGTAAAAACAAGCTACAGTGCAAACAACTGCATCACAGGGGTAGAATTTGGAGCATAAACTTCGGTTCTAATCAGTCTAATGTTTTGAATTAAAGGGTTTACTTCTTCAAATATTTTCATTACAATAATTTTTAAGGTAAATATGTGAAGCACTTAAAACACGTACGTTTACATGGCATACCATTCTACAAATTATGTGAAAAATTTGGTGGAAATCGGTTCATTGTTCACGAGATAAGACATAAAAACCTTATATTTTCAGTCGCTGCTATCTGACAATTGTCACAAAAGGGTTCTGTTTACGATGTGGCAGCATTTGTCAACATGAAAAGTTTGGTTGACATTGTTTAAAATGTCAAATAGAAACGCCAAACTTATCAAAATATTTTTAGAGCCACCATTTAGTAAATCTATGTCTGATCCACTTAAATCTTGTAACTTTACATGGCCTTCTGTAGCACTAATGGTGCGTAATATTTGGTGGAGTTTAGTTTAATTGTTCCGGTAATATGGCAAAATGTTAAATTTTCTCACCTAACAATATTTTGCAAAAATGCCGGCAAAGAGTTTCTCTGTATGCATAATTTATGCTTCTAATGAATACTGTTAGTGTACAAAATTTGGGCGAATTTAGTTGAATCGTTTCACAGATATAACTTACTAATAAAATTTATTTATATTGACACTATTAAAAAGGCCTGCCGTGTCTAAAACATGTCAGTTTTAACACCCTACTGTCACACTACTTGCGTGAAAAATTTGGTGGGAATCGGTTGTTTGGTCCTGAGATATGTCATAAAACCTCCTTTTTTTTCCAATTGAAGATCTTCATAAATGGACAACAAAATTATTATGTATTCGCGCATTCTATTATTGCCGTAGATAGAGCCGGTATACAAAGTTAAGTTTAATTCGGTTATATAGTTTCGTAGTAATAGTACCCAATACTAAAAGGTTCCATAATCGCCATTCAATAAATTAGTGGCTTGCACACCTAAAAATTGCAAATAAATTAAAGTTACCAGCTACAATAAATCTTCTACGCCAAATTAGTAAGAAATCGGTTAACTGTTTCCTGAAGTGACACAAAAAATTAATTTTTCATTTGGGGTTGGGATCTTACAAAATAGCGGAGAAATGAGGCTCTGTATAGACAAATTTATACTACCAGTATAAAAAGTTTCAACTTAAATTTGTTTCGTAGTTATAACATACCTAGCCAAAATGTTTATATGCCCGCCAGTTTGAAATAAGTGTCTGACCCAAACAAAACATGTTTTCATGGCCTCCCGTTGTGCTAGTAGTTCGTAAAATCTGGTGGGGATCTNTCATCACCGGCACGCCCACCATTATGCCCGTGTAACTCCTTCCTCAGGCCCTGGCCCATGCGAGGACGCATGTCCCACTGTGTTACTCAACTCGCTCGTGTAACCTCTTGCTCAGCGGGGTAGACGTTAAGGTAAACCACGTCGCCAGGGAAATATATCTAAGCACACGCTGAAGAAATCGGGAAACCCTAACTAGATTTGTAAAGCTTATCCAGAAAAAAAGAATTTACTGATATAACCAATTAGACAGCTTTCCTCTACATGGGTACTAATTATTTTTAAATGAAATTCTTAAAAGCTTAGATAGTATGAAGGACTTGATGTCTCGTTGACAACAATAACATTAGAGATGAAACCGGAAACATATGCAACAGTACCGAGACATTTACATATACACATGTGCCTTGCCTGGGACTCGAACCCAGAAAACGTTGTAAAAACAAGCTACAGTGCAAACAACTGCATCACAGGGGTAGGATTTGGAACATAAACTTTGGATCTAGTCAGTCTAATGTTTTGAATTAAAGGGTTTACTTATATAAATATTTTAATTACAATAATTTTGAAGGTAAATATGTGAAGCACTTAAAACACGTAAGTTTACATGGCATACCATTCTACAAATTATGTGAAAAATTTGGTGGAAATCGGTTGATTGTTCACGAGATAAGACATAAAAACCTTATATTTTCAGTCACTGCTATCTGACAATTGTCACAAAAGGGTTCTGTTTACGATGTGGAAGCATTTGTCAATATGAAAAGTTTGGTTGACATTGTTTAAAATGTCAAATAGAAACGCCAAACTTATCAAAATATTTATAGAGCCAACATTTAGTAAATCTATGTCTGATCCACTTAAATCTTGTAACTTTACATGGCCTTCTGTAGCACTAATGGTGCGTANACATTTAGTAAATCTATGTCTGATCCACTTAAATCTTGTAACTTTACATGGCCTTCTGTAGCACTAATGGTGCGTAGTAATTGGTACAGTTTAGTTTAATTGTTCCGGTAATATTGCAAAATGTTAAATTTTCTCACCTAACAATATTTTGCAAAAATGCCGGCAAAAGAGTTTCTCTGTATGCATAATTTATGCTTCTAATGAATACTGTTAGTGTACAAAATTTGGGCGTATTTAGTTGAATTGTTTCACAGAAATAACTTACTAATAAATTTTATTTATATTGACACCATTAAAAAGGCCTGCCGTGTCTAAAACATGTCAGTTTGAACACCCTACTGTCACACTACTTGCGTGAAAAATTTGGTGGGAATCGGTTGTTTGGTCCTGAGATATGTCATAAAAATTCCATTTTTTTTCAATTGAAGATCTTCATATATGGACAACCAAATTGTTATGTATTCGCACATTATATTATTGCCGTAGATAGAGCCGGTATACAAAGTTAAGTTTAATTCGGTTATATAGTTTCGTAGTTATAGTACCCCATACTAAAAGGTTCCATAACCGCCATTCTATAAATTAGTGGCTTGCACACCTAAAAATTACAAATAAATTAAAGTTACCAGCTACAATAAATCTTCTACGCCAAATTAGTAAGAAAACGGTAAACTGTTTCCTGAAGTGACACAAAAAATTAATTTTTTATTTGGGGTTGGGATCTAACAAAATAGCAGAGAAATGAGGCTCTGTATAGACAAATTTATGCTACCAGTATACAAAGTTTCAACTTAAATTTGTTTCGTAGTTATAACATACCTAGCTAAAATTTTTATATGCCCGCCAGTTTGAAATTAGTGTCTGACCCAAACAAAACATGTTTTCATGGCCTCCCGTTGTGCTAGTAGTTCGTAAAATCTGGTGGGGATCTGTTGTTTTTTTTATAGAAATATGGCACACAAATTTAATTTTTATGTGATGCTACTTACAAAACAGTGGAAAAGAGACTTTTTGTGGACAAGTTTGATGGTTACAATATATAATTACAGCATACCAAGTTGGAATTAATTACAAAGTTTCAAAGATATACCACACAAATACGAAAAATATATATGGCCTCCATTTTGAAAACAAGTCTCTTACAAGCTTAAAATATACTAGTTTACGTCAACTTCTGTATTACTACTTGTTTGCCGAATTTGATATAAATAGGTCAGTTGTTTCAAGAGATATGACACTAAAATTTTACTTATTCGTTTGGCGCTATTTTACAACATGGTGAACAAAAGAAGCTCAGCGTAAACACATTTTATAGATGTAATTAATTATACCGGCATACAAATGATAGATGAAACCGATTACATGTTTTCGACGATATAGCATGTTATGCTAACATGTCTATATGTCAGCCATTTTCAAAAAAGAGCTTGGCAATCTTAAAACATATCTGTTTACATCACCTGCCACTATGCTAGTGGTCAGCCACATTTTCGTAGGAATCGGTTAATTGGTTCCTGATGTATGACACAAAAACTTGATAATTACATGTGGCACTGTCTTACAAAATTGTCTACAATATTGATTAATTTAGGCATATATTTTCTTTGTAACAAATACTGTTAACTTACAAAATTTGGTTGAAATTGGTCTCACGAAAAGGTAGGTCTACCAAATATACCTAAAATATATATTTGGCCACCATTTATAAATAAGAGCCTCATCCATGTGAATTAAATACGTTTTCATGGCCTACCATAGTATTACTTATGTACCGAACTTGGTGAGAATTCGTTCGAGTAGTTTTCGAGATACAATGTTAAGGCTTTATTTTTTTTCATGTGGTGCTACCTTCCAAAATGGTTGACCATACCTAAGTTTAATGCTCACACGATGTGCTGTAGACATAAAAAATTTGGTCTAAATATGTTGAGTGGTTCCCGAGATATGATTTATCACCTTCAATATTTCCATGGCTGCCATTTTCAAAGTAAGTAACCGGTGTGGTCGAAAACTACAAATGTCAGGTGTCCTTACTAAGCAGAGCCTGCTATGTGTGTACCGAATTAGGTGGAATTTCTGTTGACGCGTTCAAAAATTTAAAAGGGGGACAGACATATACATACATACAGGAAAGTGATCTCATAAGTCGTTGTTTCCTTTGGAAAGTAGGCTAACAGACAACGAATCTCATTAAAGAAAGGCACGTCATTAAAATTCTTCATATAAACGTTTTTGGATAGGAATATAAAATATTTCTATAATTTTTTATTAATATTAAAATTATAACGTTTCTTGTTTTTGTGGCAGCTGGTAAACAAACATTTTTTAGAAACATCAGACTAGTGAGTCCGGTAGTATGCATATGTGAAATACTTAATGGTTTTCTACTAACAAAAAATTAAAAAAAACGTTAACATATTAAATATAACGTGAATAAAGTAAGCAGAATGTGAATTTCTAAATGCTTTACCACTTCTTCAGTTATAATCTCAATGAGTATAGAACGAGACTTCAGAGAATGTAGAGCATAGACTTGCTAAATATCTTGATGAGTGTGTTATCATATGGCCCCTGTCACATTTGGGGCGGATTTTTAAAAAGATGATTTACTAGTTATAGTTGCTTCGACTCTCTACATCAACAAACTTTTATTACAAAACTTTATCATTTAATAAAACAAAACCGTTTATATAATTTGAATGATATTAATTATTTCGTTTAAAATATGGTTTGATCGTGTAGAACTATGATACAAAAAACTTCAAATTTTACCAAGAGATGCATTAGGTAAACAGATATTTGTTCATCAGATGATTGACAGCGCGTGACAAAGTTTCATGAGTAAAAACTATTTATAACGTAATTCGGATATTCAAAGCAAATAACGGCATGAAATGTAGACGAATAAAGAGTTCAACAAAGCATTCGATGGTTCGGCACACGGTGAATTGGACACTTCTGAAAGTATTTCTTTTGCTCGTGTGAATGATGTAATTGTTTTTACTCATAACTCACACGCACTTATGACAATATATTTTTGAACGTTTATTTGGAAATAATTTTATGAATTACGTATAAAATGTATGTAATTATCGTGTATGCGGGTGACTGTAGTTTTGTTTACAAATTCTACGGGTAAACCTAGATCGTAGACGAAGTGATACTCTAAGAACTGAATTATGTAGCGTGCCACGTGTTGTGTGTGACGGATGTAAAATAACAGACACCTGTGGGCAAGAAGCTCTCAAACTGGCTTTCTAAACTGTCGACTGAATGGTGCGAAAGCAAGGGAAAACAAAGCGTGCGCGCTGTTATGATTGCCTTACCACCAGAAGTGACAGCACCAGAACATGCGCTCAGTAAACATCGGAAACCGCTAAACAACGATAAAAAATCTAAGGTATCTAGCAAGATGCGGTGGATAATCGAGCCTTTTCGACAAGGTACGATTCCGCCGAATTATCGATATCTCACGGTGGTAGCCTCTCACGGGGCTTGGTCAAATAAGGACTATGGGGTTATCGGCTCGTCAACAGCGAGATAATTAAATACCGAGAAAGTTGCTTAGCGAAGTAGGAACTGAGAACGAATCGGTCTTGGCTTGTAGTAAGGTACCATCCCACCATTTACCTGGAATGTTTTCGGAAAACCAGGGAAAACCGAAATCAGGATGACTGGACCGAGAATCGAATCAACGTTCTCCCGAATGCGAGCCTGGAGGTTTACCAATTGTTATGAAGTGATCAGGCCTTAGCTGAACGCGCTGCCTGATCACGCCTTCAAACATGGAACCAGGACAAGAGCGTGATTGCAACAACACCTTGCGAAAAAGACAGTTGCAGAAATCCCCTCCACCGGCCAGTGAACGAGGCAGAAAATATTAAAAACGCAACCGATATAGGCCAGCGAAACACTGGAAGCGGCGTCTTTTGTCGTCGACCCGAGCAGAGAGAAGACCAAGGAAGATGGGTGTGCTCGGCCGTCGTTAACCGCCTCCTAGAATTAGCCTCCGGCAACATGAACAAGGTGGGAAATTTCAAATTAGATTGTGACAGTAATGGCGTGAGGTATTAAATCTTAACATAATTAATAAGCATCTTGGTATTCAATTTAAGCTCCCCCGATCAATAGTCATTTAAATAGTTATTGTATAATACTTATGTGTAATAAACCTCATCTAATACTATTGTGCTCTACATAATCATTACTCATTATTGAGCTACGCCCTTAGAATCTTTCATGTATGAATTAGCTGAAAAAGTAATTCGTAACATAATTCGTAGAGCGCTGAGTATTTTACGAATTGATTTTGCTTCAGACCTAACTTCACACTTATCTCTATACTCGAGATACTACCCATTGATTATTGGTAGCTGCGATCAAGTAAGGTTTAACGCTTACTCACACTACTGCTTCCTATTTACTACTGGCTCACAATTAAACTGGGCGTGTATAAAAAAACTGCGTCGAAATCACAATGGAAGGAAAAAAGACCATGTGTTTGAAGTCTACCTTGCCACCAAATGAATTCGCGAAATACTCGGGACTCTACCAACGCATCACCGCGCCAGGCGAGGACCGAGATGAGAACTGAGGGTGACGAGCCGAGAAGGCGTAGACGATAAGTGTAATCAGAACCCAGGACAAGGCAACATGAAGGCAGTCGGTGAAGGAACACACTACGAGAGACTGCACCTGATCCATCGATCTAGGGGTGAGTTTATACCCTGTATGGTACAAAAAGCCCCTTCCACCTTCCATCCCTACGAGCCCTTATTTAGGAAAAGTATGGTCAATCTGCAAGTACGATCGTAGTCTCTCTAAAATAACATCTTAAGGGGTCCGTCTATTTGTCACTTGAACTCCGCCGCAGTGTATTTAAAATACAAGTTATTCCAACGAAACTTTTAAACATGCGCCCAATATGCTGATATACAAAGAGAAAAAACACATACACACGCACTTTCTACTAGGCTTGTTGGTTGAATGTTTTCAAGACATTAGCGACGAATTTAAACATCCTGGGAGCATGCACACCAAAATGGGCAGAAGAATCACAAGTTCAACAGCGCAAAATACCTTGCATAAAGTGAAAACCCCCAGGATTCGAATTCCCCTGAAAAAAACTTGGGCGATTCTTAACAGAATGCGCACAGAGCGTTGTAGAAGCAGCGGCTTGCTCTACGGATGGTGAAAAATATTGTCCCATCGATGTGCCTGTGTTGCTGATTAGGAAACTGGTTATCACATTACCCAAGAATGTACACTGACTGCCTATAAAGGAACCCTGACGGTTTCATCTCCGTCACTCCAACACTGGTGGAATAAATTAATGACCNTACACTGACTGCCTATAAAGGAACCCTGACGGTTTCATCTCCGTCACTCCAACACTGGTGGAATAAATTAATGACCTAGATGTTTGCTTGTAATATATATTAAATTATATGTTGTGATTGTTTCTGTATCAGCCGTAATATACCAATTAATGTAATGATGTCACGAAATGCTTGTGCCACACGCTGGATAAATATAGTAATGTTAGAAGCTATTTGTACACAAGGGTGATGACAGCGTATGGCATACGTTTTTTGTGAGGGAAATCATTTTAAAAACGTGATCTGTAAATTCAAAAGAAATCACAGCAGGAAGTTCGATAAAGCCTTCAATGGCTTCTTACTCCGTGGGCTTCCACCGCATGTAATAAAGCTCATGCGGTTGCATGTAATAAAGCTCATGCGGTTACAGATCTTATCTCCAAAGGAAAGCCTAGCGAGTGAAGCATTGCGCGCCATTCAACTCCTTTCTCGACGAGCGATGGGGGTCTGGGCGCTCGTTTTATTGTCGCCCGCATTACTGCCTCTCGAATGCGAAAATATAATGGCAATTGGTCACGTGTCTTCTTCGGGAGACAGTTCCTTACCTGACTGGGCACACCGGGATTAGGTAACTCTGACGCTGATTCGTTGGAAGACACCTGCAATGTGTGACAGTTGAAATCATCCAATAACGAAAGTAGATCTACGCTCTAGTGTTTTGGAGTACAAATAGCCCTGTAATTTTTTCGTGAAAAACAGGTGGCGCTATTTGTACTCTATTGCGCAAATAACTCTCAATTTATGTTCCCGGTGTAAATATGAACCAAATCGATAAAGCAAATATATTATTAAGAAGATGGTAGGTCTTACCTAGTGTCACCCTTATGGACAGGGCAGAAGGGACCATGCACGCTTAAGCTAGATAATTATGTATATAGCGTGCTGGGTTTTCAAATGCATACACCCACAGGTAATGAGTTTTCTAAGTGGGTTTCTTTCAGAAGTGCTGAGTGAAAGATGCAACAGCAAGAGCACTGAGATAAAAGCCAACAAAAATATTTGCTTGAGTAGGGCCAAAAATTGATTTTGTTGAGAAAACAAAACCTAAGAACCAACGCAATGAATCATGTTAATTTTTCAACATACAAACTTGTGTTGGGAAAAAAAATACATTAGTTTGTCAGCAAAACATTTAGTACAATCAACTGTTTGTATTTGTTCGGCCACTCATTTGATTGCCTTCTTTCAAAAATACAGCTCTAGCGCTTATTTGTAATTCTTGTGACTATTATGATAGTAACAATGCTCAATGGTCCATTTATTGATGTTTATAATATCCAAATAAAACAAATTCAACAGGAAACTAAAAAGAAAAACTGCATAAGTTGAAACATTTATTAGCGCACGTTTTCCAGTACTTTAAATATATGTATAAAAAAAGGTTCTTCTCTAGTTAGTAATTACTTTATCTGACTCTGTAACACAGTAGTACTCGTGCGCAAAGGACCTACGTTCGAATCTCGTTTGTGTATCTAAGTTTTTCATATAAACAGAAACTTCAAAATTTACGTAGAACAAAATTAACCTTTAGTTCTGCTGAACAAATCTTTTCCCGTGAAAAACAAATAAGAACAGCCAAATAATTTGGGTTCAACGACGAAATATATTTCATCGCCCCGATGGAAACAATTAATGCGGCACGCCAAATGAACTTTGTTTGATTGAGNTCAACGACGAAATATATTTCATCGCCCCGATGGAAACAATTAATGCGGCACGCCAAATGAACTTTGTTTGATTGAGCGAAAGCTGTCTGTGAGTGCGGGGGAAAGAAACAACTGCGTGAGAGCCCGCGCAGGGGGTACTCACAGTAGATGTCGATGACGACGCTGGCGGACACGGGCTGGCTAATGTTGTTGTTGGACGCCTGGCAGGTGTAGCGCGCGTGCAGGTCGCTGCGCTCCAGCCTCTTGACGGCCAGCACGTTGTGCTTGACGTCCTGGTAGGCGCTCACCGTGTCCGTCGAGTCGACGAGGCTCTCCTCGCGCCACCACCTCACCGACGGCAGAGGCCGACCTGCCACAACAGACACCACAACCATCCTCTCTTACAGTCCGTCCACGGTGTATGGTACATGCGCGGTTATTTCACACTATTCTCAAGCCCTGCTCAAGTTCTACTGCATGGATATTCCTCCGTCTTATGCCTCACAAAGCCTAACCTAGTCTAGAAAATTACATCAAAAGGCTGGTGTGAAACCATTGAGGGGAAGGGGGGATGTTGTGATATATATATAAATAAAATATTTTAAAAATTAAATTTAAAAATGAATTACAATTGTTTTTTTTTTTTTATTTAAGTAATGTGTGTTCTCTTTGAGCATGAAGAAAGTTTATAGCATTTTGTGGTTCCATCTCTTTATATTAGCCAAATGTTCAAAATACATTTTTTTATCTAAATAATAATTTTTATTATTATAACTTTAATATTTTTTTCCTGAAATAGAGCGAGAGAATGAATGAAGGGATTTGGGCGGCTCTTAACAGAAAGGTATTGAAAGCCGATTCCAAAAATGTACATTTGTTATATGCCCCCTCACCAGAAAGTTAATTCCTGGCTATCCCTACCAAAGGGACAACGCAACGCGTTCGTGTGCTCTCAGTGTAACAATATTTTGCATAAGAACTACCTATTTCTTACTAGGCATTACGAACTCTCCTTTCCCCCCTTTATGTTCACATCACTTATTAATTAAATATTATAATTAGTAATTAAAATACAAGTAAAGAAACAATTTAAAAAAAATTAAATATTTTTGAGCTAATAAACGTATAAAACGCTTGTGATGCACGACATCTTTAGGAAACAACCAAGGACGACGTGGAATTCTTATTAAAATGTTTGATTCACAAAGTGTGAACAAACTGCGAATAGACTTTATTCACACTTTCCCAATTAAACATCAAGCACGCGGGTAGTTAAATAATTCAGACACCTCGGGCCGCAGAATGGGAAAGGACCTAGACTGTCCGAACCGGGTTCGATTCCCGGCGGGGCCACTCCCCGGATTTGCGCATTTGGGAATCGTGCTGGACGATGCCGCTGGTCGGCGGGTTTTCTCGGGGATCTCCCGTTTCCCCGCCCTTGCATTCCGGCGTTGCTCCACACTCACCTAGCTTCACCCACATCGGCTCTCGAGACCTAGAGATGCTAAGACCCATATAAATCTCTCCACTTCACCTAGAGTATCTCTATGAATTATTCGTCTGTGGACGAACGTCTGATGGGAGATTTCTAGTGTGGACACCTCCACGGCATGTCGATATATTATGTTTATGACCTAAGTTATTTGTGTTTTTAATTCTTCATTGCTGTGGGAAAGAAAATACTACGTAACGATCGAATTATAAAGAGTTAAAATTTAAAATTTTCTTCATGTAAAGCTACCTTAAGTTATAAAGTGGTGAATGTTTACACACAGATGGGATTTAGATTAGTGATCTCAACTACTGAAAACCTGTTTTCACGTAGGACACTACATCGCTCGTAGTGAACCATAATGTTAATTACTTAATGCAGTTATTAAATCAATAAAGTAGTTTTTATTCTTTTAATACGAATAGCAGTACATATGAATCACTGCATTTTTAACACTTTCTTTGGTTATCAAATGTCATTGCAAAATGCTAATCACATTTGTTTAAATACGAAATGCTGATCTTGCAACAGCTCGTGAATAGTTGTAATATTACGACGATATTTTTACTACCTTGTCACATTGTATCAAACGACATTCGCTTTAAACGTAGAATGCAAAGCGGTCGTATGAAACGCACTCGTTAAAAATTACATATTTTCTCTCGAGTAGAAGACAATTAAAATAAGCCCACTAACTTATATACAACAAAAAACTTAAGGATCACATGAGAAGTCAGATTCCTACTTTTTCAGGCGATCGTGATTCAGAGCAGTACAACCAGGTTTTACAGGCGCCCTACTTCTGTTTCGTAATGTGGCGGAACATTATGCTGTAATAACTTATTTTTTTCGTTTGTGTACCTTCACAGTAATAACACTTCGATAAACCCAAAAGTTTATTCTTTAATCTATGTGCCATCACATTTTTAAATGTTTATAATATCGACAGTTCCTTCTTGATGTGAAACTTTTTATTGCAATGGGTGCATTTTACAAACATACTTCCCAATTATTGCATTTTCTAATAACAAAACAAATTCTCTGGTTATTTAGATTTAGATATGAATATAAAAACCTAATTTTTTCCGATGTAGACTTTTGTATTTCGTGTTTAATCTATTTGCAGCAGAAATGAGAGCTCCATTACACACTCATTACTAAAATAACTACTTTTTTATGATTGACGGACGCTTTAAAGGCTTACTGGTAGACGAAGAATGCTGGCAGATCCTGAAAAACTACAGCAACTTTCCTCAAACTGGAATTCCTTTCCGCTGTGATCGGTTGAGGTCGCACAAGCAATTTCTGCAGTCGGGTCCGGAAAACAAACCTCAAATCATATCAAGGTTCTTGATTGCGCTGACTTGAAAGAAAAACAGTGAAAGTTTTATTTGCAACTAATTACCCTACGAGAAATATGAGGCGAGCTAAATTCTCCTTGAAGGAAAGTAAAATGTTACATACATTTATACACGAAAATCAATTGTCTCGTTGCCAGAAACAGTAAATATATAGTACTAATTTTTATAGAACATAAAACTTTTGGTGTAAAGTTTTGTTTTCATGTAAAGCCAATGATTACGAAAGCATCAGTCTGATAAAAAGAAGCCATTGCTTGACATGATTGTGGTACAAAATTGTGGTGTTTAGGCACAATGTGTCAGAGGTAACAGCAGAACATGTTGGTAGGGATAGTATAATGCATATAGATGTGGGCGGAGATGGCAGAACTCCAGCATTTAGACATTCAGTGGTGGACGTGACGGAGCACCAGAATTAAAATGCACAGTGGCAGACATGATAAGACACCAGAATGTAGACAAGTTGTGGTGTTGATGCCACGAGCTGTGGTGCCATTGATTGACACTTAAGTGATTTTCCTTCCTGAATACAATCCACGAGGTTTTCAAAGACTTGCAGGAGCAATTAATATACTCTTTGGAAACAGGACAAATTGTCAGTAGGAGCTTGATCGCCTCTGATACCACATATTATCTTTGTTGCTGCTGTTTGATCGGTATATTTAATACAACATAATGCAACTAAAAGGGAGGGAAGGTTTCAAATATCACGAAAATCGTATAAAAATTAAATATATTAGAATTCTATTGGATGCAAATAGTATAAAATTTCTTGTCTAAAATTTGGCGTGAAAATAGATATGCAACACATATCTCTCCACAAAACATCATACGGCTATTTAAACAGTTACAAGATGACTGAATAAGATACACTGAATGACAGAGCATCCGTTTACCTGTGGTTTAAATTTAGGTATTTTATAAAAAGAAAAAAAAACAATCCTGTAGAGGATAATGGTTACGGAAACTATATTTTCATGTTTACAGATTTTTCATTTTAGAATGGTACAAATATGGATTCAATCTATGTTTCACGAGATAGATGCGGGTGCTATTTAAGACACATCAATTTCTCTGCAAATTACTGTTGAATAAAGGGGTCTTTTCTTTTTTGCGAATAAACGGGAATTAATGAAGAACGCACGACGTAGTTACCAACGTGTTTGAAGTACATCGCCCATTTCCTCGGAATAAGTCATTTTAAGCGAATTATCTAGATATGGGAGTTAGCTTGTTTGTTATAAAAATAATATTTTGATGGGAAATATTACTTTAACTTCACGGTATCACCAAGCTTTCTGAGTCACTATGTGTAGAATGCTCGTGAAACTGCGACAGTGTGATTCAAAGTTATTTAGAAGTTTTTTTTAAATATAAACTGAAAAAACCCCTTGTCTGTAATTGCATTTATTTCAAATCATTTACTGTATGAAGAAAGAAATATTGTCAAGAGGACTTTAATTCAAAATGTGATGTTGAAATTGGTGGTCATTTATGTTGGTTACCATGATGATATAAAAGTAATATACACGAGTTTAAAAAAAAATGTTTGAAAGTGACACTAAGATACGCATTGTTACATAATTTTTCAGGTCGATGGCACTTTCAATGTTTTTTTACGCGTAGGGAAAGGCAACTCATTGGGCAAACAGACAGAACTGGGCAGGCACTGCACGAGTGTTCAATTAGTTCCGACCAGCTGTAGCGATCGCTGTCCGCGAGAATTGGCTATTCCCGAACTCGACTCGAGTAGCAGGTGCGGCTCGGGTTGTCTCCGTTGAATTATTACCTCGGACGCTCACGTTTCGATCTCACGTTGATTGCACAGAGCGCAGGATGCAACGTTATTGCGCTGTACCGCCGCCTGTGATGAACCTCAGAGGTATATTATCACAGCGCTTTCGACTGCGGTTTGAATAAAAATTTTGTTAAAACTTTCATAAACTTTCTTCAGGCAGGTTTAACATATGGCGGAATTGTATTGGGCACGTTCTAAGAGTTCAATAATTTATTACGTACTTGTTAATTGTTTGTTGGCTCACTATCTCCACGGGCGTAGGCGATCAGGCTCAGATAAAGCCCTTGGTACGGGCGCACGCATGCGTCTGAACAAACGTAGCTGCTTGGATATATTATAAATAAGATAATCCAAAGCACAATGCGGACATGTAATTTTCAATGTGGGAAAAAATTCGGAAATTTTCTTACGTTTCTAGTCCAGTTGTAGTTTTCTGCTCTAATATAATGCGATCACAAAACTATTAATTTTTAGATAAATAGATTAAATTCGCACTCTGAAGTTTGTAAATGTATTCTGATGCAAAAATAAAAATAAATGTAATCAGCACTTCTTGCCTTGACACGGGGCGGATTTTTAGTCTATTCGTGATTTCTTCACATTTTTTTTATCAAACCTTAGGAAAATTACCCTATGTATGATGTGTGTGGTTATTTACTAAATGCGTGATGTATCTCCAGCGTTTTGTACTAGTGTCAACGTAAAAGTAGTTTATTTTAGGTTTAACTGAACTTTTGCTTATATTCTCTGTATAAATTTTAATATTTAATTTATAGGGACACCTGCTTATCGCGAAAATATTCCACGACTAGATGTACTGGAAAACGCGTTAGTTCAGAAACAATTTCATGGTTAGATGATTTGAACTGTTACGTGTCTGAGGTGTCTGCAAGCCAATCACGGAGGTTCAGAGTCGGAATAACTCAATTCTGATAGGCCCAGTCAAATAAATGATGTACCCTCACACAGACACCCGGTCAATAGCCAAATGATACCTGCTTCTGTGCACGTAGAATGTTGATGTGTATCCTGCGCTCACATCTTTTCGCGATAAACAGGTGGCCCTATTAATTTATAGTTAATATGAGTAAAGCATAGATAAAATAGGTATGTTTGTAATGCCTAGTAAGAAATAGTTTTTATGCAAAATATTACTACACGACAGAAAAACATAATTCTCTTCAACACTGACGACCTTGCGACACCAACTTGTATCATCCTTGTCAACATCGCAATTAACACTAATAATATTACGATACATCTTGCTTGGATAATAATGTCTTCTTCTTTGATAATGTCCTCGTTGCATGTTGGACGTTGTCCCTAAGGAAACTCTCTAACCGTTCGTTAGATTCTATAAGGTCTGAATGATTCGCTGTAGTCTGTCTGTGTGTGTGTGTGTGTGTTACATAACCCAACCATGACCTCTGTTAACCTTTGTTGAAAACCTTCTTACATAACTCTGTTGATGTCCCTGTAACCTCCTTAGTACATGGAATTTCACGAACCTGTTTCAACTTGTCTTCAGTAACATATATATATATACCTTAATATTAAATTTTTTATAAATGTAAATGTTTAATCAGTAATGATTTTTTGTATTTGTATTGTCGGTAATACATTTTGTACGAATGAGGTGAAGGAATATCCTAGAAGGAGAATGTTAGCTGGGTTTTGGAAAAGTTGGGAGTAACCGTTAATGGACTGTGGTGTACCCAAAACGAAAATTGTGAGTGTATAATGACTCTTTTACATTAAAGTCTCGAGGAGGATATGCTTTCCAAGCATGCCCGACGATGAACCCTTGCGCCCGGAGCACATTGAGAAGTTCGACACGACCACGGTATTTTCACGGACTCCTCTCGAACTCTGCTCGGCTCCGGTCGCCCCGCGGCTACGGAAGTTGCAGCACGTGCGCTGGGTCAGGGGCGAAAGTTGCACTTTGAACCTCCCAGGAGACGAAGGAAACCTGCTGCGAGGCAGCTTTCGCGTTGTCGCGCGACCAATCCCGCGAGGCGGAGAATGCTGATAATGACGTCGCCACAGCAGTATCTCGCGAGCCCTCAAGAATACCCGCTGCTGTAGTAACAACCCCCGCGACCTCGATTCCACCCCCTGCACTCGCGAAATACCCTCGCTGTATTAACTACATTGCTTCCTTCTATACGGCCTTCGTCGTCTGCGTTTCAAATATTGAGAATTAAGGGGAACCTTCCCGCCACTATATAAAATTCAAAATTTTTTATGCTGGTTTTTTATATTTTTCAAAAAGATTATTATGACGTAAATACGAGTTAGAAGTTCATTTTTTATGCCTGTACTGTTTTGTAGTTGGGATATATATATATTAGTGTATGTGTGAAAGGAGAATCGGACTGACTGACATATCAACCCTAAGAAGTTCCTTTTTTTTCGAGTGGGGGGTGTACCCAGGGCGAGGCGACACCCTCCTAACGACGGGTTCTCAAGCTGGGAACCGTNCTATACGGCCTTCGTCGTCTGCGTTTCAAATATTCAGAATAAAGGGGAACCTTCCCGCCACTATATTAAATTCAAAATTTTTAATGCTGGTTTTTTATATTTTTCAAAAAGATAATTATGACGTAAATACGAGTTAGAAGTTCATTTTTTATGTCTGTACTGTTTTGTAGTTGGGATATATATATAAGTGTATGTGTGAAAGGAGAATCGGACTGACTGACATATCAACCCTAAGAAGTTGCTNGTACTGTTTTGTAGTTGGGATATATATATAAGTGTATGTGTGAAAGGAGAATCGGACTGACTGACATATCAACCCTAAGAAGTTGCTTTTTTTTTCGAGTGGGGGGTGTACCCAGGGCGAGGCGACACCCTCCTAACGACGGGTTCTCAAGCTGGGAACCGTAGGGGCACATCATCCCCGGACATGACATGAAATGAGACCCTAGGATGGAGCGGAGCTTGAATGCAAGGGCAGGGGAAACGGTAGAACCTCGAGGAAACCCGCCGGCAAGCGGCGTCGTCCAGCACAATTCCCACGAGCGAAAATCCGAGAGTGAACGCGCCGGTGATCGAAGCCGGTTCGTCCTGACCACTGTGCCACCTCTGACCCATTCAACTTCTAAAGGGGTGAAATTGGGAGCCATAGTATGTATGGAAAAAAGTATATTGATGGTCATATCAACTCGAAAAGTACTGTATAGATAAAATTTAAACATACGAAGCAGGTTATTACTCAGCGTAGTTTTTAAACAATCTATATCCACCGGGTCTCTCATGCTGAATGTGGGCACACCTGTTATGTTGCTCGGAATTTAAGTCACCAAATTTAATTATGTAATGGCACTAGGTTGAAATCCAAGGCTCTACATCACAGTGTAGTCGAGGCCGCTATTTTAACTGGATCGACTGTGGGAGAAGCAGTGTTTGTGACGCGTATTCCATTGATTCCCATTGACCACCCTTTTGAATTCGAGAAACTGCAGTTTCCCCTCAAAGTGTGCTTCCCGATGGCGATAAGTAAGTCGCAGGGGCAAACTCTCTAATTCGCAGGAGTTGACTTTGAGGCGGGGCTGTTTCTCCCACGAACAGTTTTACGTGGCGTGCTCGCGTGTAAGCCCACCCCTCAGCCTGGTTGTTTTGGTGCCACCCCATCAAATGGAAAATAACATTGTTTACGAAGAAGTATTGTAAAAAGCCTACCTTGCATATTGACACGGCCGATTACAAATAACAAATCCAANAACATTGTTTACGAAGAAGTATTGTAAAAAGCCTACCTTGCATATTGACACGGCCGATTACAAATAACAAATCCAAACATAACAGCCACGAATGATATTATTTTCGGATTAGCATTTCATTGCACTTTCTGTTTTAAAAAAAACGTAGTCCAGTTTCACGACTTAGGGAAAAGGTGCCATCAACGGAGCACTTCAGCATCTCAGGGACTATGCACAGCGCATGGGCGTGGAGCGCAAAGTACAAGTTACAGTGCCGCTACCTGTTAGAGAAGTTTCAGACTTTCAGTAGGACGGACATGCACTGATTAGAGTCAAGTACGATTTTTTTACAGTTGCTGTTAATTTTACATTGTCTATTAAGACTTGTGCGCTACAAGTAATTTATTTCAGAGTTATTATTGGTAGCGTATCTGAAAGCTTGTTTCCTGTGAAACATGCCGCTGTATTGCAAAGGTACAAAATTATTATTTTACACTGCACCGCAGCGCGCTCAAGACAAAATGGTCTGAGTGCTATGGTCGGACGAGACTCCTGTGTTCAACTCATGATGAGACAGGGCTCGCCACTGTCTAGAGGAAACCTAGAAAGATAATTTCTCACGAAGGAAAATCTCAAGTTGGAGCAATCTCGAGCGGCGAGCGTGGAACGATCTCGACTGCTGTATGCTGCATCTATGCTTCAGGTTACTGCGTCCCTCACATGTTGTTATACAAAAGGGCGAGGACATGTGACGATTCGAGAGATTAAGCTATGCCTGGTACTGTTTTCTTTTTTTTTGTCGCAAAAGCAGTTATATAAAAAAAAATTTATTTGTTAAAATGTTGCACCATTTCATTAAGGGTGTTAAAACACGCATGCTGGGAAAAGTTCTTCTTCCGTGGATGGGAACTGGACACACACTAAGAACATCGAAGTTTTGCGCATCGCTCGTGAGAATGATATTTTAATGTTATCGTTACCAGGTCACACTACTCACCGCCTCCATTCTTCAGATGTCGCCTTCTTAATGCCTTTTAACACCTTATATACAGATGAACTCGAAAAGTGGCTTCTAGTAAACCCAGGTCAGTGCGTCACTCAGTCTAAAGTGACTATGTTATTCGATATTGCTTATGGAAGAGCTGCTAGAGTGAGTATGGCAGAGAACGCTTCAGAGCTAGGAATGTGGCCAGTAAACAGCGATGTATTGAGTAACACCATTTTGTTGCTTCTTTCGTCTCCCCTACCCCCTAGTGCAAATTCTCTGTCATTCGCTCAGCATGTGAAATATACCAACACAGATAAAAAAAATACGGAATGCCAGCCAAGTACAGGTACAAATTAAGTGATTTCCACCCAGCGAGAAGATGGAGAAATGTGAGCTCCTTGACCAATCTCCGTTCGTGTCAGTGAAACAAATGTCTCCACTTCCAAAGGCAGCTGCCGTTGTTTCCCCCAGCAAGAATACAAAAGGCAGACGAAGAGCAGCTGTACGTACTTCGTCCCCCTACAAAGCAGCACTAGAAGCATCCCAAAGGCCTACCGGAAACCGTGCTGCTCAACCAAGCCGTGGACACCCACGCCATGAAACATTTAAGGTATCTGTAAAATGGCAGAATCCTGGTTTTCTGATATCTGTGAAACTGCAAGGGAAAAAAAAGTGATACAGTGTATGTCGCGCAAAAAGAGGTTTCATGTAGATTGCGTTGGCATGGAAAAGGGAAAGTAAAGGTCCTTCTGCAACAATTACTAATAATTTACATTTTTGAAATATTTTTTAATCATTTTCTTACTATTGCAAGGTTATTGTTAGGACAAAATTTCCACTTCTGCTATAATACGTTACCAGTAATATGTATTTAAATTTAAAAAAAAGTTGACGTCTATAATACCAAACGCGGCTACCAAAGCTCGTGATTGGCCGATGGGAAGAATAGTGTTTTATATATGAAATGACTGTTAGGCGTGTTACGATCACCTTTTATTATATCGCTTTCAAAGAAGTAAAACTTTGCGCGTATTCGCCTGGGTCACATATCTACCACCACCAATTATCAGGAAATTTTAGTTTTCTGAAAATTTGCTGGTAAATTTAGATCAATAAACTCAACAAAAACTCAAAAAACCAATGTTATTAATTCATTCCTACTTGTTATCTTGTAGCATGGTCATTCAATTCAAATAGCACAAAGTGTCCTTTACTTGAATGCAAAACTGTGAAGGGTAGTTGAGACGGACCTTATAACATTTACAAATATTTTTACCACGTAAAACTGTAAATAAAAAAAATTAGAAAAGAGGAACATTTAAATGATTTTGCCGAAGTTCATCTCCTTAAAATCTTAGGTTGAAAAAATTTGTTTAAATAATATTTTTTTCCTTATTATAAACATTTAAAAAACCGCATAATTTTAAATATTTAATATTGCATATTTACATATTTGGTTTCATATATCCTCTACTTTTTGCATAAGTTTATTATTTGCAATTCAGAAACTACATACTTTATAAACTAACGTTGTATATATTTACCAGAGTTCAAATATCATCTCAATAAACCCGGCCCTATTAAAATGAATTAAGCAGTTCAAATTCTGAACTCCATTCCCCGTTACTTCCAACTTTTCTGAAGCACTGCTAAAGTTCTACTTTCAGCCTTTTCCTCCGCCTCGTGCAAACAAAGCTTCAATCAAGTCCCGAATATCAAAGCAATGGGTCAACGCACCGTATTCGTGCGCAACCAGTTAAATTATATTTTGCATGAAACCTATTCCTTGCAAGGTATTACGAACATACCTTTTTTCTCCCCCTTTTTTTTAACCTACTTTCCGAAGGAAATAAATACTAATTTCACTTTCCTGCCTGTGTGTATGAGTTTGAATGTCAATATTTGAACGCGTTAACCGACTTTTACCGAACTCGGTACACCCATAGTTCTTAGTAAAGATGCCTGACTTTTATAGTTTTCTACCACTTTTAAATGGTGGCCATTTTAATAATTAGTGTGAGGTGTCATATCTCGGGAACCATTCACCCGATTTAAACCAAATTTTATATGCTGGCAGAGCATCGTGTAAGCATTAAATTATAAAAGGGATATTGTTGTCAGTCCGCCATTTTGTAATATAGCACTTATGAATAAATATATTACACACTATATCTCAAAAACTATTAAACAAAATTTTTACCCAATTTGGCAGGTAAGTAGTATTATGACAGACCAGGTAAACTAAAATGACTGAACTTGATTAGGTACTCATTTTGAAAATGGTGGCCATACAAATATGCGAGGTCTATTTGGTAAATATACGATACCAGTTATTACATTCCGATCAGATTTTGTATACTGAAGAAATATATTAGAAGTATCATATATGCTAGCACATAGCTCTTCATTAGACATTTTGGAACAGAGCACTATATGAATAAATTAAGTTTTTATGTCATATCTCGCTAACCAAAGAACAAGTTATTACTAAATTTGGCAAATAAGCAGTACTGCGGCAGATTAAATTAAATTAAAGGTTTTAAATACATCACTCCCTTGTTTTCAAAATGGCGTCCATATAGCAATTTTAGCTTAGAATGCTATATCCTCGAAAAAATGTAATACATTCCAAATTAAATTTGTATGCTTGCAGTAAATTTAAAGAACTATCAATTCTCAACTATCAATTGTCAACACGGAGCATACTTTGTCCGCAATTTTGTAAGATAATGCTACATGAATAAACCAAACTTTTATGTAACACTCGGAAAAAAAAATTACCGATTACGATCAAATTTGACAAACAAGTAGTACTGCGGCAGATGATGTAAAACTGTATGTTTTAAGTACGCCCAAGTCTTATTTTAAAATAGGAGACCTGTAGCTATTTTAGCCTAGTATGCCATATCGTGGAAACCATATAATCAATTCTAGTTTGTCTTTTTTATGTTGGCAGTACATATTACAATAAACTGAATCTACATGCAGCATATTTTGTCCACCATTTTGTAATATAGTGCCATACGAATAAATAAATTGGAATGACTATCATACCATTTAGCCAATTTCGAGGTTGAAAGTATTTGTTAAAGTAACTTATATGCCAATACACAGCCAATTTTGTCATCCATTTTGTAATATGATACCACATGAATAAATAAAGTGTTTNCAACTTATATGCCAATACACAGCCAATTTTGTCATCCATTTTGTAATATGATACCACATGAATAAATAAAGTGTTTATGTTGCTCCTCAGGAAACAATTCACCGATTCCTACCAAATTTGGCAAACAAATAGCCCGGCAGTAGGTGGTATAAAATGGAATGTTTTAAGTAAGTCAAGCACTTGTTTTCAAAATGTTATCAATATAATTATTTTAGCTTAGTACATATTATTAACGAAACAAATTCCAAATGAATTTTATGTGCCAGCTGTATATATTACAACCAGAAAAGTTGTCTATATTTAACCTCATTTCCCTGGCATTTCGTAAGTTACCACCACAAAAATTAATCATTTTTTTATTTCATATCCCGGGAAACATTCAACACATTCGTACCACAGTTGACGAATATGTTATACTGTTGTAGGCCATATAAATTTATGTAATATTTATTGTGATACTCTCATTTTGATAATGGTGGCTACGAAACCATTTTAGCTCAGTATGATATATACATATATATATATGAAAATATGTAATCGATTTTAGCTTTTCTTTGTACATTGGCTATATAAAATCAATACGTTTTAAGTCGTTAATTCCCTTAATTTCCAAATAACGGCCTTGTTAATATTTTAGGTTTGTAAATAGCCTCTTTTATTTTAAACATTAGATTTATTAGATCCAAGGTTGATGTTCCGAATCAGACCCCGTATGCAGTTGATTGCTCACTAGCTTATGGTAAGCGGTTTTCTGGGTTCGAGTTCCGGGTGAGGTACGCACGCGTGTATATATAATTGTCTCAATACTATTGCATATGTTACTGGTTTCATCTCTAATGATATTCGTTTCAAGGAAGACGACAAGTCCTACCTACCAAATCAGTTTTTAAGAACTTATTTAAACATTAATTGCACTCATGTTGAGGAAAGTAGGCTCGGTATATTTTAGTTGCTTCTCGTATTGACATAAATTTTCAAATTAAAGTTATAGCATCGAGATAAAGCACAATTAAATGTTCAGTTTAATCAGAACTAAAGTAATTTTATGTTGACGTAAGTAAAAAATGTTTGGGATACATGGCATATTCAGGAACTAACCAAAACACGTTTCACATAGGGTGATTNTTGACGTAAGTAAAAAATGTTTGGGATACATGGCATATTCAGGAACTAACCAAAACACGTTTCACATAGGGTGATTTTAATAGTTTTGATTCAAAAAGTGCGAAGTAACCGCAAACGAACTTTACAATTAATTCTGTATTAGTGGTTTAGTACGAATGGCTGATATAGTATATTCGCGGTTTCTTCACATTTTTTGAATAAACTCTTTGAAGAATCACCCCATGAATGCAGTGCTTGATTGTTTCCTTAATATGTCAAGTAACACAAGCGTGCTATACTTGTGCTAAAATTAAATGCCATGATTTTTATTAAATTAAACTTTTGCTTACCTTTCTATCGACACATTTTAACAATTTATTTAAAGTTAATTAGTACGACTAAAAACAGGGAGAAAATAGATGCGTTGGTAGTGTCTAGTGCGAAATAGTTCTTGTGGAAAGTATGACTAGACTGAGTGCGCACGAATGCGGCGCGCTGTCTCTTAAGCCCCGTTCACATTAGGGCGACATAAGATAGGCGATATATCGTAAGGAATATTTTGCGACGATATATGGCCAGGAAGGTTCATGACAGCGGGCGATAAATCGGCGCGACCTGGGCGATAAAAATGTGGTGGGAACACAATTCCCACTACTTCAGTTACAAAAATGAGCTCAAGTGAGGAAGACGTTATAGTGGCTTATTGGTTCAGGCGTAGAATGAGAAGAAAAAGAAAATACTGGGTACATCCTTGCAATCTTACCAACGTGCTGTCTCAACATGAATCAAAATTCAGGGAGTTTTATAGAATGAATCCTGAAAACTTTTATTTTCTGAAAAGCCCAGTGTCACGAACCCTTGAAAAAAAAGGTACACAGTTCAGGAAGGCTATTTCTCCAGATGAAAAACTTTTAAGTATATATGAATATAAATAGCAGTATTTATAAAATTTAGCTGGTTTATTTTTATAATTTGTTACAAAATGGTCCAATCAGTTTCACTTTGTTGCGGCTGTGGGATAATCGAATTGAATTCCGAAATCGTTGCAATATTGCTCATGTGAGACTGAGTGTGTAAGGTGTCATGATGGGATGACGAACTCCATACAGAAGGGCTGGAAGCAACTGAAATACTGGATTCCACTTTCTCTCGTTCGTCCTCCTCTAACAACTTATGTAAGAGAGACATTGTTTGTATTTTGAAAGTCCTCTTACGACGCAAGCTAAGGTTTTCCAGATCAGGTAAAAGAGAAAGAAGGGAATGCTGTTTAGCATCTTGGTGACTTATATCAACAGATTTTTTCATATTCATCCATTCTACAAAAGCATCGTTGACTTGGTCGTTTCCCTTTCGTTTTTTATATGTTTGACTTGAGCTGATATTACGAGCGGTTTTCTCGATAAATTGTACCGAAGAAGCTTCACCAGGCATTTTCTCTTCAACAAATGTGTCACTTCCGTCATTTTGATAATTATCGGACTCCTCCACAGCAGTATCTTCAACGTGAAGATTGCCGGACGTATGTCCTCCTTTCAAATATGGTTGCAGAAAAGCTAAATGCTCANGGTTTTCTCGATAAATTGTACCGAAGAAGCTTCACCAGGCATTTTCTCTTCAACAAATGTGTCACTTCCGTCATTTTGATAATTATCGGACTCCTCCACANCTCTTCAACAAATGTGTCACTTCCGTCATTTAGATTAGTATCGGACTCATCCACTGCAGTATCTTCAACGTGAAGATTGCCGGACGTATGTCCTCCTTTCAAATATGGTTGCAGAAAAGCTAAATGCTCAGTCAGATAATAACTTTTCTTTGAATTCTGACTAGCTCCAGACTTTGGTGGTTTCAGAGATCGCACATATGCTGTTCTGATGTTCTGACACCGTTCTCGACAGTTCTTTTCTGAAACAAAATTTAAAAAAGTAGACATAAATAGGATTTATTTAAAACTGTTGCGTATTAAAATGAAAACATGTATTACACAACCAAATAAATAAAAAAATAAATTTTTAATAAATTTACCGTTTAAAACCCTCAATTTATTTAAAGTGTTATTTTTTGAGGTATCTAGTTATTGGAAGCAGTTTTCAAGATCTTTCCTTGCAATTTTACAGAGGTAAATCATCTATCAGTTCTATTGTTCATTCGACTTGTACTGCTATATGGTCCCACTTACAACCTCTGTATATGCCCCAACCAACGGAGGAAACTTGGAAGCAAATATCAAAACGTTATTACGAGTTATGGAATTTACCTAACTGTATTGGTTCTCTTGACGGGAAACATATCCGCATTCATTTTCCCCCTAATACAGGCTCCACAGATTATAATTTTAAAGGGTTCTTTTTAACAGTTCTAATGACTTTGTCTGACGCAGATGGAATATTCACCGCAATAGATGTTGGAGAATATGGACGGAATAGTGACGGTGCTGTGTTTCGCAAATCAACAATCGGAAAATTATTGCAGGATAATAAATTGAAGATACCAGAAGCAACTCCCTTGCCAGGCGAGGCCAATGACAATATTTTTCCGTTCTTGTGGCAGATGAGGCATTCCCTCTTCAGAATAATAGAATGCAGCCCTTCCAAAAAAGAGTATTAAATTATGCCTGAAGAGTATTCAATTTTAGACTTTCAAGAGGCAGAAAAAGTGTGGAATGCAGTTTTGGAATGCTAACGTCAAAATTTCGTCTATTTGACCGACCAATTTATACCAGCAGAACTAATGCTTTGCAGACTACGAAGAAAGCATTCGTGCTTCATAATTTTATATGCAGACGAGAAGGAGACACTTATGTTCCACAACATTTAAATAAGTGTTCTGTGGCACCAGCATTATCAGATAACAGTACATTCAGTGAAAACCACAATTTGAACGCAGTAAACCGCTTAAGAAATAAACTGGGTGAATACTTTCTGAAACCAAGAGGTGCGATCCCTACACAATGGAGATGTGTCAATATAACACTTTGATTACTATAATTTATTTGATTAATATAACACTTTGGTTACTTATTGTCTTACATAATAAATAAATAATGCATTTACCTGTGTCTTTCATTTCTGATGCCATTTCCCTCCATGCGGAATTCGTCACATCTGTCTTACTGTATGCGGCAATGGAATAGTTCCAGATGCACTGGCGAGCTTCCACTAATTCGATGAAAGGAAGACAAAGAGATTTGTCTTCTCTTCTTCCCGTCATGTTCACAGCCCGAAATATCGTACGATACTAATCGCTGAAGCGACCAGCCTGTGTTACTTCGAGAGATACGTCACTTGCGATATGTTGTGCAATCACTCAACTGTGAACCTATTTTATCGCCTCCCTTTAGATTTCAAGTATCTGTCTGTGCCTGTCGCGTATCGTTTATCGTTTACGATATATCGCTTACCTTATATCGCCATAGTGTGAACGGCGCCTTAGGTGTAATGTTCCAGACTCGGTTAAGCTTCGTTCGCACGGGGCGGAGGAATATCCTGGAAGGAGAAAAGTCGTAAGTAACAGTGAATGAACTACAGAGATATGTGTTTCGACCGCACATTTCTCGCCTGATTGTGGCGTAGCGCAGATCCGGAAACGCTCGGCATGGCTGGGCGCGTTCTCGCGTGAGTGGCATGGATGCGCCCGGGGAAGTAGTGCCTTAGGAGAAGGAGGGGGGAGGGGTGCGACTTATCACCGCACCGTCGACGTCGGCTGACGAATACCGTGACGTCGCGCCATTCGACCACGTGATATACAGCCCCGCGCCCCGCCTGCGATATGTCAGCCCCGCCCGGGCCGCGCGAGAAAAATGGGGTTGAAAACTGCCCTGGCGGCTTTCGAACATTCTACTCGTAAAAAAAACCCCGAGCGCGCGTTTTCGTTCGCAGGCACGACCACTGAATATAAAGATCGCGGCAGGAAAAGCGAAGGCGTTTCAAAAATGCTTAGTTCTTTCTTAAGCATTAGTTCTCAGGCGCTTCTGAAGTACACCAAGGGATAAAATGAGCATGTTCGACTCTCTTAGAAGGAGGCACGACAGTTCACGATTAGGACTATGGAAACATTAAGCAGGATACCAATTTTTCCCCAAGAAATAACCTAAAACGATATTTGAACTACATAATATATTTCGATGGGTTAAATTAAGTAACTACACCTGAATCAAGAAAACCACATTAACGTGTAATTTTGTAATACAACTTGGTCACCATTTTTCAAATAATAATTTAATGTAACCACAAAATAAGTGTAATTGCAAAACTTCGTGTTGTAAAATTTATAAGTTTATTATTTAAAAGTCTATAGTAAAAAAGTTTTAAAACATACAAAAAAAATTTTACTATTTTTAATTTTAACTAAATTTCATCCTCTTGAAAGTTTGAGATAAAATATTTTGTTTAAAAATTTTATTTTTTAAGAAATTTCAAATTTTTCTTTATTATAACATTAACAGTAATAGTATATCGTTGAACCAATGACAGTCATTCTGGCATATTTACTAATTTTGTAGTATATATAATCTTCATTTGAAAAAAAAATTATGGTAAATTTTTTATTGCAAATTGGGTAATATATTGCTGGATATTGTTGTTTCCCAAATTAAAATATCCTTATACTTTTGACACCATCGAGATGTAACAAGTAGTTTCAAATTTGTTCTTAATTTTATGTTTAGGGAATATGCGCACTGGGCGAACATGGAAATGATGGGCTGGACAAGTTTTTTTGCCGATCTTCTTAGAAAAATGTATTGCAACTCTGAAGCATTTATATCCCATTATTTCTTATAAAATAGCTGTGCACATTTTTTTTAAGCGTACGAAGTGATGCTAAAGAAATATGCGATGCCAAAAACCTGTTATGACAAAACATGAATAATAATGTTCTTCGTCGTTGCCTGTGGTAAATATATTATACAGGCAACTATTTTAACTACAGGTAAGGAAATGCTTGCTGCGATGAAAAACTATCAATATCTTGGTAGGCATTATTCTACTCGTAAACGCTATAAAAATCACTTAAAAAATATATACCACATTCCATAATTTTATCGGAACCACGTGTAAGAGTATGCAAATAACACAAACTGCCTCATGAGCAAAAAAAAAATATTAGCATTTAAATATATATGCACATAAGCACATATAAAAAATGGTTTTACTTTTTAATTTTTAAAACGGTTTATTATGAGAACTTGTTTCATATTTATGGTATTTATTAAGTAAAAATTCTAACTGTTGCCACTTGTATTGTTTTCTACGTCTCATAGCAAACGCCCATAGAAATGTGTGTGCAACGCAATAAATATAACGTTACGGCAAACATATTACTATTCGTTTTAAAAATACGTTTGATTTTTGTTTTTCTTTCTTATTTGTGGCACGCCTTTAGAGGTATAATATTAGTGGCGTTTCTACAGCCCCTACTCCATGAATAGTTACGGTTATGCTATCAAAGCTATAAAAATTAAGGAAGTTTACTTTCATGGTTTAATATCGCACAGATAAGCGCAGAAAGGTTTAACGCCATTGTACCTTATTCTATGTAGAGTGTTCTCATACGTGTGGTCTTATAACAGTTGAAAAGTGGTACGATTATTAGTGTCCTTATTAGAGTGAAGTGATAATTAAACGTTTTCTTCACCATAAAAAAAAAGGTAAGCAAAAGTACAAGAGTAAAGTTATAAATATCGGAACCACTTAAATATGGAAGTAAACAAATTTGGGCTGTGTTTTCAACAAACTATCGTTTTCAGTCAGAAACAAAATAAGGGATGCTACTTTCTCATCGACGTTAGTAATGTAGCCCTGAGTATTCAAGTATATATGTGGGGTTATTAGTCGCCCCGTCCAAATGTACAAAAATTAAGCCTTGTTAATAGACTCTGATGTTCTATGTCTACAAAAATTTCCAAAATGCGTGGTAACAGTCCAATACTTTTGAAGTACAACAGAATTATATTTTTTTATATTTGGATATTTTAATTAATAACCCATCTTGTAATTTTATCAAATAACTCTAGGCTACAACATTTGCTGCGATGCGAGAGTAGCAAATCCCATGTCATTTCTGACTGTATATATTATTTGAATTTCCTTTATATAATTTCGATCACCTTCGTTCGCGGACACATTCTTAAAGTTCTTTTTTTAATGTAATATTTTTCGTTTAATTTTAACAATATGCTTACTATTTTCCCATTTTAAAAAGTAGAAACATCCTTAATTTCACAAGCCACAAATGTATTTTCTACCTGATTTTTCATATGGAATCACCTACCAACCATTCTAACACACGAGGAAACAATTTATGTAGGCTGTTCGCGGTAAAGTGAGCACTTTTAATGCCCTAGTTACTTTTTTTCCTTTCAGCCTTTTTTTGTCCTTTAACCACTTTTTAAAATAAACACTGCCGTGTGAGTAATAAACACTGAGTATTTATTCCACCGCACTTGGAACTTAAGGCCGAAGGCTAAAATTAAATATGTTTATTGGCTATTACTCCAATTGAGAGGGCTTTGATAAGTGCTCACTTTACCGTGAATAGCTTATGATGGGCTCCAAACCACAAGGAAAAAAGGTGCTCATAAACCGAGTCTTACGATGAACCCAAATGTGAACACTACCAGTCCTGCCTCCTCGTCAATAAAAACATTTTTTTTTTTAAGAAAAAGTTTATTTAATTAAATAAACTATGCTGCTCATGCCCAGTTAAGCATTTGGTTTGGTTGAAACTGGGGATGCGTAATGTAACTTCATGATCTAGGAAATATCGCGGGCGGGTGTCGTCTTTAGTACGTCAGTCATGGATTATGCGTTTGTAATTGCTCGACGAGCGCATTTACTGATATGTATATATACATACACACACATATATATATATATATATATATATATATATATATANAAGTGGTCTCGAAAATATTAAAAAAAGTCTGGTTAAAGATTATCTATGCATATAATAAAACTCAACGTCTTTCTCTTTGTCTGTTAGTGCGCTTATCACTCTAAAACCTCGTATCCGATTTACGTGTTTTTTTTTTATTCATAGCTATGTTCTATGGTCAGGTTTTAGTATATATTTTGTTACGTAAAGTAACATAATGAGTAAGCAATGACGATAATAGTGAATCAAGTCGGAAAAAAGTTCCCCGCCAGCGCGCTCTCTTGCAATACGCTGTCTAAACCGTTAAAGATGGAACAATATCATGTAGTAAAAATTGCGTAGAATAAAAAAACACAAAAAAACTCTACGGTAGCAAATATCTATTTTTAACTTAACAATAATTCTGTAGTCTATGCGAGCGGAGCTGCGGGCACAGCTTTTTAAAGATAAAGTATACAAACGTGCATATTAAGTCTTCTAATGGGGACATTTACAGCAACTTCTGTAGATAAATGTATCTATCCTGGTGGAAAATAAATGCTGCAAAAATGGTTAATATCACGCGTTAGTTACATAATCGTTTAGAAATGTTTTTGTGCGTATTAGTGCTCCTGAATAAAATGTAAGACTCGCGAGGTAGTTTAGTTCCCGACAGGGTTAACATGATTGACTTCGCCGTTTTCAAACCCACTTTTATTTTGATTTCAGGAATTGCAAACAGGAAATTTTACAATGCGTTCTGTGCTTAACCTTTTCAGACTAACTTTAATTGAAGGTTTCAAATGTTGCAAACACACGTTTATGACGCGTGCTGTACTTACGTCGACACAANCAGACTAACTTTAATTGAAGGTTTCAAATGTTGCAAACACACGTTTATGACGCGTGCTGTACTTACGTCGACACAACACTTGTTTCTCTGTCTCCGCCAATGAGCTGCAGGCTAAATGCTCGGCTACAGTTATATGAACCAATTACGACCTACACCAGCACGACGGTTTGCGAATCATTTACCCTGAGGTAAGATCATTGGTCATTGAGCTTCACAGTGTGCAATACATACCAAAAATTACCTACACGTACGTAAGATTTACAACTGTGTTCACTGAGTCTGAGCGCGTTAAGCAGATTCAACACTTGCTCCGTTAGAACACCCAATAATCTGTAGGATTTGTGTCCTGCGATAGTGATATAAGACACTCGCCAAAATACAGCAGTAGTGTGGTTAGCTAATCAGTATTTACAGGGCAGATAAATATGCAATGGGTAGAGGCCTGAAATATTCGCGAGTTCAGTGACCTGCAGGCTAGAGACTACAGTCTTATGTACAAATATGCCGATATTTACTGTTCACTGGTTGTCTGCTGTCACAGTGGAGGGCGACGATTGGGCCAGCGTTCTCCAGGAGGTGTCAAACACCGTAAGGACCAATGGCTTAAGTTATATAAACACTAGTGTTTTGAATTCTAGCTTGTCTCAAAATGAATCAGCGAATTATTCAGGTCTCTAGCAATGGGCCACACAGTGTACACTGTCGACCAAAAATAACTTTCCCTTGTGATATGTGGACAAATTTGTACTATAGTGGAGCGCGAATAGGTTTTTGGGCCGCTCTTAAAACCGAAATCGTGAGATCCGACGAGGGTGAAGCGAGGTGAGCACGTAGCAGCTCCGGAATGCAAGGGCGGGGAAAACGGGAGATACCCGAGAAAACCGGACGTCCAACGGTTTCGTCCGGCATGATTTGCCACGTGAGGAAAACTTGGGGTGACGCCAAGTGGACTAGGGCCACAAGACTTAAATCTCCCGCCTCCCTGGTGCGTGAACTGCTTTGCAAAGTGTTTAAAATACGTTATTTTCAACGAAACTATTAAATGTCCGTCTAGGCTGCTGATATAACAAAAGAACACACACTTCAGGCGAGGGCTATTGAGTGCTTTCAAAACGTCACGTACAATAAAAACACTATTTCCGAGTACTCCAAAACTACTAAAGCGGCTTTTTCAAAGCGATTTATCTCAAAATACACGCATCATTATCATACAAAACTACTTAAGGGCCCTGCATTGAGCCTTGACACAGACTTTCTACCAATAAAATAATAGGGTCACCACTGAAAGTCTCATTGGTTCACGCAGCAAGACGAGAACACTGCACGCCAGTTGAGAGCCATGCGCTTAGTGGCGATGGCGCAAATGATGTGAGAGGCAGAGTCGCCCTTATTGCTCCCGCGCTCTTCAGCCGCAAACACGGAAAAAAAGCTCCAGGTAGGTAGGAGCCTTAAGTTGTCGAAGACTAACAACTATCAGCGCAGGGCCTGAATCTACGTCCGTGTTAAACTCCACAGATTCGCGGGACACGCTGTATACTGCGCCGGCTTCGCATGATTGTGGGGGCTGGAAGGAAGGTAGGTGAGTTAGGGCCGAATGCCCCACAGGGCGTTAGGCGAAGGGTGAGTTAGGGAGCGGGGAAACTTCTCTCTCGGACGAAGCCTTCGCGAAACTTCCATATTTCACGCGGCCCGCTTAGATTAACCAATATGCAAATACTGTGTGTGTTTACCCAGGCACCTTGCTGAGACGGTGTCGAAGCTCACGGCCAGATCCGATCTCCCCCCCCTCCCAACACCCTCTTCCATTAACAGAGCACTTTCTACCCTGGCTGTGCCAGGAGCGGGCGCCACGCATAATTACCAGCACTAATTCATGCGAAATTGCTGCACGTTCATGAATAAGCAAGGGCGAGAAAGTTTTAAAAAAAAATTTCTGGTGGTGGTGTGAACTTTAGTGGACATGTATGTAAAGTGACTGCCGCGATGCTTCTTACACTCTTCTTTAGGCAAAACGGTGGAAAATGCTCCGCATCAGAAAAAAATAATAGCCTTGAATCAGAGAAACAGTCACATTGGAATCACCGATCATCGCGGTGACTTTGTTCCGTCCGAGTCAATAGTTCTTATTGCATTGACATTTCGCCCGTCCACAATTCATCTGCAAAAATTTCAATGATTGTTTTTTTTTTTGTATCGCTGTTTCTAAAGTCCCCTTCTTATGTAGACAGACTGACTAAGAACGTCTTGAATACTACAGTAAACCAAGCCTTCATCTCTAATTTGTACTCACGCATCCAAGACTTATCGAGACTCAGAGCCGAAACTTTGAAGTCCCCTACCGTGAGCAGAAAAGAATTTCATTGTCAGAAAACATCATCACANACTGCCGCGATGCTTCTTACACTCTTCTTTAGGCAAAACGGTGGAAAATGCTCCGCATCAGAAAAAAATAATAGCCGAGAATCAGAGAAACAGTCACAGTCGAATCACCGATCATCGCGGTGACTTTGTTCCGTCCGAGTCAATAGTTCTTATTGCATTGACATTTCGCCCGTCCACAATTCATCTGCAGAAATTTCAATGAATGTTTTTTTTTTTTATCGCTGTTTCTAAANGTTTTTTTTTTGTATCGCTGTTTCTAAAGTCCCCTTCTTATGTAGACAGACTGACTAAGAACGTCTTAAATACTACAGTAAACCAAGCCTTCATCTCTAATTTGTACTCACGCATCCAAGACTTATTGAGACTCAGAGCCGAAACTTTGAAGTCCCCTACCGTGAGCAGAAAAGAATTTCATTGTCAGAAAACATCATCACANTGAGACTCAGAGCCGAAACTTTGAAGTCCCCTACCGTGAGCAGAAAAGAATTTCATTGTCAGAAAACATCATCACATCTCACGAACTACCCAAACTAGATAATTTTATAGAACTGATTGCCGTTAAATCTCAGATTATTGTGATCCACTTGTGTGTTCTTTTTGTGGTCGTGGATTTCCGTAAATGACAGGTTTTAAGTAACACATTAAAAGTGCGGAGTGACGGTAAAGTAAGTGTGATCTGAAGCAGTATGTACGATTTGATTACTAATAACCACTCTATAGAAATATGGACCATCGTTTATTGGTTGAAACATTTAGACAAATCGGAAATCGACAGTTGCAACAACACCTTTAAATTGACCCTGTGCACAATAACTGCAGTTGACCAACTTGTGCGATACACTCAACTTCATTTTGGTTTCTGTCTGTGGGTCAGATGAACATCGGCGGTAGATATAGTTGGCAAGTGGAAGTCTGGTAATCGTTAACAATGAATTATTCTTGAACGAGGGCACGCGGCTTTGCAAATTGAGCTGACAATTGTGTTATAATGGATGGCACCTCGTATGTTATACGCGCTTATACTTAGTGCTTTCATTGCTTAAGAACGTCACTCATAGTTTTCATTGCTTACGTCTACACACAAACATTTTGTCTTTCCATTTTAGGCCACCAACTGTCTTCAAAATAGTAAGTTTTTATTTTAATTTCAATCATTTGTAACCATATTTTTCTCTTGTTATCTATATCTCTGAAGCCCTGTTCTATTTTTCCATGCTAAATTGTTGGAAACATTCTAATCGTTTATATCAGTTATATATTTACCTTCCGCATTACTCCACTATCTCGGAGTTTTAAAACGGAGGCATTTCGATGCTAAAAGTTTCTTCATGATTCGTTGCTTACGTGCACACAGACTTTGTTTCTGCAAATTTTTAAACTTGCTCCAAAGTGACAAGAATCTGCGTCATACGTGTTCAACTATCAAACAGGTTTTATAGTGAACGACATGTTTTAAAAGGTTTGTTCCAAATTTTTTAAGATACAGTGTCTTAAATATGAGCATGTGTTAGTGCAGGCCATTACTTCCAACAACAAATAAAACTAAGTCTATATATGCAATGCAAATTTTCCTGTTAAACAGAAATCTTTCTTAGCGCTCAGGTCGACTAGGGATTAATATAGGAATTTCAAAACAAATAAATTCCCATGCTTGGTA
The DNA here is from genome assembly GCA_002778355.1 of Clitarchus hookeri. Taxonomy (NCBI): domain Eukaryota; kingdom Metazoa; phylum Arthropoda; class Insecta; order Phasmatodea; family Phasmatidae; genus Clitarchus; species Clitarchus hookeri. Next base: position 54,565 of record NQII01005846.1, on the reverse strand, counting down.
AAGGTAAGGACAGGTGACAGTACAGTTGTAGCAAGCAGTCTCAATGAGTTAACAATATTTANTTCCCATGCTTGGTAAAGGTAAGGACAGGTGACAGTACAGTTGTAGCAAGCAGTCTCAATGAGTTAACAATATTTATGAAGGTTTAAATTTAACATTATTTTCTACATTTTATGCATTTTACATCCTTCCTCTTTGTTATATGAAAAAATTATAGACTTAAAAAAAAAAAAAACCAACGGAGTAAAATTATTTTTTAAAAATGAATGAGAAAATATATTGTAATTTAAAGTTTATTCGTGTTCAATAAAACTAACACGATAGGANTTCCCATGCTTGGTAAAGGTAAGGACAGGTGACAGTACAGTTGTAGCAAGCAGTCTCAATGAGTTAACAATATTTACGAAGGTTTAAATTTAACATTATTTTCTACATTTTATGCATTTTACATCCTTCCTCTTTGTTATATGAAAAAATTATAGACTTAAAAAAAAAAAACCAACGGAGTAAAATAATTTTTTAAAAATGAATGAGAAAATATATTGTAATTTAAAGTTTATTCGTGTTCAATAAAACTAACACGATAGGATTCAGCTCAACATAATTGTTATGTCCGTAGAATGACACGAAGAATACTTCCACGGTATTTGTTGGGCAGTTCGTGCGTACTTTAATTTTAACTTTTGAGATAAAATTTCAAGTCAAAATAGTTAAAAATCAAACTCTTACCTAAGGTCGACATCAAGTTAGATTTTTAAGAAATTGCAACATGCTATGCCTGTTACTCCAACAAATACTTTAGCTGGAAGCCAAATGCTTGTTAAAATAACTTGTTGAAATTTGTACGGATTATATTTACACTTTTAAAACATGACGAAGGTAATAATTTTTTTGTTTCAAAATTTTTATCAAGTTGCCTTTGGAATAATGTTATAATCCTTGAAAAGTAATATATAAATATGGTACTTCAACAGTTTGTATGGGTTCGGGACGTTTAAGCTGACCTATAACCGTAATCCGCGTAGGCCTCTAAATGCCCGGTTGGAGAAGGTCCTGACGGTTTTTGTGGGAAGGGTACGGGTTTATGATAGGCTGCGTCTATCTGCCTTGGCTGTTGGGCATGAACCGGTCTCGCTTGCAGACTTGACAGACCTTCAAGTATCACAAAAATTAAACACTCCCGCGGGCCGTCGCCCAGGGGGGAAGTAATCACGAACAGACATAACCTGCAGTACGGAACCATCCGCTAAGCTGGCACAAAAATTGTTTACGTTGTCACGACCGTTGAGTTGGAGGCCTTTGTGCTCGCTTGCAGTAATACGAACCTATCATAAACTAACTAACTTAAACGATTAACGAATCAGCTCCTTAAAGGGAAGATCATTGGCCACTGAGCCAAACATCACCACGAAGTGCGTTATGCACGCAATTACGTTTAGATACTACTCGTCATGGTGCGCAAGAGTTTAAAACGTGGGTTAAAAAAAAAAGAGGCAGGAGAGTTAATATAGGGAGAATATGTTAACGCGGGGAGCAGGAAGTCTGTGCATCCCTTCCACTGCCGCGAATGCAGAAAAATAGAGGAACCTTATGAGAAACCCAAACGGCACGCGTGACTATTTTTCTTGAGCCCTTTCCCTTCTTCTTTCCGCCCCTTCGACCCAGGGCAGCAACGAGTCGGGTGACGGCAAGAAACACTGAGGACGAACGAGCACATTGCAGCGAATGTAATGGGACGTGAGACATATTTCAAGCGAAGAGGCGCTGGAGAGGAAAGAGGCTGGAGGGAGAAGAAGGTGCACATCGGGGATTAAAAAAAAAAAAGGGGGAAAGGCAAGAGAGAAAGAGAATAAAGAACCGGTGAAGGGTGTAGGCGGTTTAAGGAGGGGGGGACCACTTTTCTGCCAGTTCTTTTGTTTTAAGTGGGGCAGGAGGCACGGGACGTTGCGGACTCGGAAGAGGAACGAGCACGTGGATGGCGAGGCTGTGTTTTTGTATCCTGGATCGGACAATCTGCGAGAGATAAATTATTGTAACGTGGCATCAGCCGAAAGTTAAATAAGTCTGGTCACCTGGTATGGAGCCACGTGGCCGCGGCAAGCAACACGCACGAAGCTAGGACATTATATGTTACGTCCGGCGTTTCTGAAGCCCGATTAAATTTCTGCGTTCAAAGTATCCCTCCGCCTCCGGCAAACAAAGCTTAGCTAAGTCGAGAGAGCTATGCGATCATGTAATTACCGTATTCGTGAACAAACACTTTAATAATATTTTGCATGAAAGCTATTTCGTACTAGGTATTAATAACACATCTATTTCCCCCTGTCTTGATAACATCAATTACAATTTAAATACCATAATTTATATATAAAATATAGGTAAATGCTAGGTATAAAACGCCTGTGATACATTGCACCAGGAAACAATTAACATGTCATACTTGGGGTGATTTTTCAAAGGCTTAAATTAAAAAGTGTGAAGAAACCGCGAATAACCTATATTTGCCGAGTTCTGCGTGGCACGCGAGGGCCAAAATCTGTAACAACGTATTTCCAACCATGCAGAAAACTAGTTATTTTCTTATGCTTGAACTTTAATGGCCACAGTTTCTCAGGTATGTTTTCTTGTCTAGATGTAGCGACTATTAATATAAAATAAAGCAATGTGATAATTTTTATTTTTTCATTGAAAGAAATGTACATGTGCTATTCCCAGACCCTTATCATTTACAAAATTTGAGATTTCTCAAAGATGTGTAATCTTAAAAAAAAAAAAATTAAAAAAAAAGGATTTAAATATATTTTGAAAAATTTTGTAAACATTTTTTTTTATGTATAGTAAGAACTTAATGAGTATGATCACATTAAAATAAATATGGTCTACTTGACCGAAAAGCCGTGAAAAAGAATCACAGAGCATTCAATAAGCACCGGAAAAATACAAGATGTAAGATTAAAATGTAAGTTTTCTTATTTTATACCTAAGCAGCGTAGATAACATGTGCTAAAATTACTTTTATATAAATTATAGTTGCAGATGCTTCTGCAGATGTAACTTATGTTGAGTCATAACATTTTCTTTAATTCATAATGCAAGTTTTATTTCCGTGCAGACATATTTCTCTTTATCCAAAATATATCCTCAGCAAATATATATNGTAAAAAACTTGTTGCGTAGGCTATGCGCTGTCAGTGCCCATTCTGCACTCTGTTGGGAAATGTTGGACGCATGAGGTGGCTCGACGAAATATTCTGAGATCTTTTGTGTCCATCCGGAACGTTGAAAACCATTGCTGGCCTCACATGTGCAAAGCATTTGATTCTCGACAGTATAAATTGTAGAAAAATATTCGTTGCTGCGAATGCATAAATCATTTAATCATCAACGTAATTTTCTCGTGAAAAGCATTTTAATAATNGAAAATATTCGTTGCTGCGAATGCATAAATCATTTAATCATCAACGTAATTTTCTCGTGAAAAGCATTTTAATAATGGGCGAATACAACTGAATGTGATATTTCCCCAATAGTTTTTCAACCTAGTATTTTAACCTGATGGTACACCTAGAACTCATCTTAAATTGTATGCAATGAAGTGTATTTTTCCAAGATGTAACAACAGAAACAAGACGAATACATACGAAACTGTGTCTTGTACTCCAAAAATCGTGCGCTGTAAATAATAGTTGTCTACAATTCAGGTGAACTAGTGAAATTTAAGGACGCATTTCTGATCTTGATATCACCGTTCCTGAATCGGTCCGTTAACATAATAGCTGGAGGTACGTGAATTTTGCGAGTCATTTAGACAGCAACCTAATCTTCTCAATTCTTTACACAACTCTTAATTCATGAGCTGCCATCGTAGTGAGGAGTTTCTTTCTTATTTGACTTGGTTTCACGCGATACGGTCACAGCATTACTTCGCATTTAATTACTGGCTGAAGAGTCATTTAGGGCGTATTTGATAACTATAATCCAATCATGATAGGAACACACGATCATAATACCTTGAAGTCTTATATTTCACCGAATGAATTTGTGAAATTCAGGAGCTTTTTCTGGCGTTTGAGGCTGCAAAGCGCAGGAGCAAAAAGGGCGAATCTGCCACGTGCATAAAGGGCGCGATCGCCACTAAGGATCTGAATTGGCGTGCAGAGTTCTCGTCGTGCTGCATGTAGGCTACCTATGGGACTTTCAGCAGTGATCGTATAATTTTATTGACGGAAAGTCTGTGGCAAGGTTCATTGCAGGGTCATAGAGTACTTTTTAGCCTACTTTCCGAAGGAAAGAAAGGTTTTTGAGACCACTTTCCTGTATGTGTGTAGGTGACTGTGCGTGTCTAGGGGTGTGAGCGCTTCTACCGAATTTTACCAAACTTGGTACACATATAATAATTAGTAAGGACATCCGACTTTTATAGTTTACGACCATATCGGGAATTTACTTTCAAAATCGTGGTCATTTTAATATTTTGGGTGATATGTCATATCTCGGGAACCATTCCACCGATTTACAACAAATTATGTATGCTGGAAGAAAATTGTTTAAGCATTAAATTTCGAGATAAATATTGTGGTTGGTCAGTAATTTTGTAAGATAGCGCCAATTAAAGAAATAAAGATTTTACGTTATATTCGAAATATATTTAACCAATTCTCACCCAATTTGGCATGTAAGTAATACTAGGGTAGGCATGAAAATTTTTATCATGAAACTTAATTAGTTACTTATTTTCTAACGGTGGCAGTACAAATGTTTTAAGTACCTATATTTAGTTTACCTGCAATACAGTTCAACCAATTTCAGCCAACTTTTGTATGCTGAAAGAATCTATTACACGTATCATACACACAAAAATAACAACTTTTGTATGCCGTTTCTAAAAATAGCACCATGCGAATAAAAAAAATTATTATGTCCTAACTCGGTAAACAATGAACCGATTCCTACCAAATTTGGCAAACAAGTAGTACTGATGTAGATGGTGTTAAGTAACATGTTTTAATCATGTCAGACATTTATTAAAAAAATTGTGGCATATATATATATTTTTAGCTTAGAATTATATATCGTCGCAAACATGTAATCAATTTCAACTGAACTTTGTTTGCTGACAGTAGATATTATAACTATCATCTGTATTTGCATAAAATATATTTTGTCAGCCACTTTGTAAGATAGCACCGTGAGAGTAAATAGGGTTTTTTTTGTCATATCTCGGGTAACAAATGGCAGACGACTTCTAAATTTGGTAAACAAATAGAACTGCAGCATGTGGTGTAAACAAGTATGTTTTATGTAGGTAAGGGCATTATTTTAAAAATGGTGGCTATATAAATATTTTAGCACAGTATATCTTACAAACGAATAAAATTCCAACTTAACTTTGTATGCTGGCAGTACCTATTAAAACCGTAAAATTTTTATATGCAGAGCCTCGTTTCTCTGGCATTTTGCAAGATAGCCCTACCAATTAAAAACAATATTTTTATCTCGTATCTCGGGAAACAACCAACCCAATCTTACAAAATTTGGCGAAGGTGTACTCTGATAGGCCATATTAATAAATGTATTTTCTTAAGTTGGATATGCTTATTTCCAGAATGCCGGCTGTAAAATAATTTTATTTTTGTGGGCGATATCTACGAAACTATGAAATTTATTTTAACTTAACTTTGTTTATTGGCAGAATACAATCATCGAAATTNTTAACTTAACTTTGTTTATTGGCAGAATACAATCATCGAAATTGCTACTACGTAAATTTATTGTTCTCCATTTATGAAGATCGCCCCATGAGAATTATGGAGGTTTAATGACATGTCTCGAGGACAAATCAACAGATTCCCACCTTATGTTACACTGAAACAATTCAAATGAATTTGTTCCTAATTGGGCACGCCATAAATGCTACAGAAGTCCATGTAAACTTTTGTGATTTAAATGCNTTGCTACTACGTAAATTTATTGTTCTCCATTTATGAAGATCGCCCCATGAGAATTATGGAGGTTTAATGACATGTCTGGAGGACAAATCAACAGATTCCCACCTTATGTTACACTGAAACAATTCAAATGAATTTGTTCCTAATTGGGCACGCCATAAATGCTACAGAAGTCCATGTAAACTTTTGTGATTTAAATGCGTTAAACAGCGATGTTCAAAATGGCAACTTCGTAAATTAGGTATGTCAGTTATATATATCATACAATATAATCAAATCAACCAAAATTTGTATGTAGACAGTATGCATTAGAAGCATCGTATATAGAGCCTCTTTTTCAGCCATTTTGTACTAAAGCATCAAATAACCAATTAAAGTTTTTTATGCGATATCTCAGGAACCAAACAACCTATTTCCATAAAATTCTTTACTCAAGTAGCGCTACGGTAGGCCATGTAAGCTTAGATGTTTTATGAGGCTCAGTCAATTACTTTCAAAATAAAGCCCTGTAGATGTTTTAGGATTGTATACCCTATTATTTGAAAGTTTAGACTGATTAAATCTGAAGATGATGCTCCAAACCCGACCTCCATAATTCAATGGATTACACGCTAGCTTACTGTCCGAAGTTTTCTGGTTGAAGTCCCGGGTAATGCATGTGTGTGTTTTTAATTGTCTCACTATTATTGCATAATTTTCTAGTGTCAATTCTAAATTTATTGCTTGTAAAGAGAATTCAAGTATTTCCTACAACTCAACTTTTCACAAATATAAATAAATTAATTACACATATTTTGAGGAAAGTAGACTCATTAGTTTTAACACTAACTAATTTTACTGTCCCTGACGAATATATTCTGACATACAGCAAACACTGAATCGCAACGTTTGTGGTGTTTAAATAATCCGCATAAATTTCTCGAAAACGATGACGTGTATGCTAAAAACGCAAGGTCACCTTTATGCAAACTATGTACGGTTGGTTACTAATCTGGAGGGAACAAGTGAAAGATGCCAGGGAGTTATATTTTTAAATTTACAAATGGGGTGGTTCCAACAACTCCTCCTTTGGTAAGGGTATTGATTGCAACTCCCATTTTGTCGTTCAGTAATGGGTATGTAAAAACTTAGATATTTATCTTTGGTTCTGACTTTGATACTAGCAATAAATGACTACTTAAGTAACAATTCTAAGTGTTAATACACCCTTCCGGAACAGACTTGCGCTAGACACTAAATGACGTCTATATATTTTCGGTCCTTTATTTACGAAAAATAATCTGCCTAACTTAGTCGGTCGCATCCTATGTACTACTAAACCACGAATAAGTCATCACTTTTTTCCTTTACTTTAATTTAACAAGAACGAAATAGGATTCAAAATATGTTTAAATAGCAGCACAATATTTGGCTTAGAAGTCTGGAGAATTGTGTCAATATATCATCTCCATGAAGCACCGAACATTGAACTACTAGCTTTTAGAAGTAGGCCCTATTCGATGAATGCCCCCCCCCCTCAAATATATATAAATTTGACATTTATATTACCTTTCGGTTCGTGACTGTGTCACTACTTTAACACTATCTAGAGTTTAATTTCCTCGTTGTATAGATAGATACCTTTCGAATAGGGCCTTCTTAAAATTGCCTCGTGGGCCGTTGAAGCGATAATACCGGCTTTTTTAAAGTAACTTGTTGAGGAAGTAAGAATTTAACCAATTGATGAAGAGTTGTTGTACAACATGAAGAAATTTCTATGATATAGTTACAATTTAGATTTATGGTTTCGGAGTGCATTTTATTTTTAAAGACCATTATATTGGTCGAATTAAATTTACTTCCATGGTTCCTGAAGTTTTTCCTTTTAGAAAATAATATGCGCCTTAGAAAATTTATTTTTTTCTATATTTCATCTCGATTTTAAATAATTTGGTAGACAAAAAACGAAGAGAACTAGTTGCCTTAAATAATGGATGAAACAGTTTTAAAAAATTTAAGCTACAATTGGCATGGAAACGAGAGAAACTCTTATTTTTATGCTACCTCATCTAGAATAAGAAAATTAGATACGAATGCTTCAGCAATAATTCACTAACATTATAATGAAGGGGCATTAAACATGAAGCGTTGAAGAATTGCTTCCATCGTCATAAATTTTGTGCCGCCACCAACATTTTCACAGGTGAAATTTTTTTTTCTGCTAAGCGAGAATAATGAAAAGGTAAAAAAATTTTAATTACTTCTCAGAAGCGCTCATTTCCGAGCCACTATGGCATTCAGCACCGGGCGATATTTGAATATCTGGGTGATATCAATTCCGACAACCAATTAGAGAAGTTCCCTCGGACTGATAAAGTATTCGACGACCGAACATCGCCGAGTCCCCAGCCTCTCCTCCCCAAAGAGTCTTGGACCGGCGGGAAAGATAGCGAAGGAATTAGAAATGGTATAGACCGTTCATCGTTAACTGGGCAATTTTGAATCCATCCTTAGTGTCTGCTTCCCTTAATACATAGCATCCTTCCACCATGTGTGAAGAGGTTTGAGCAGCCTCTTAACATCGAGTTCTTGAGAGCCGATGGGGGATGGAGCGAGGTGAGTATGAAGCAGCGCCGGAATGAAAAGGTGATGGAAGGGGGGGATCCCCGAGAAAATCCGCCGACCAGCGACATCGTCCGGCACGATTCCCACATGCGAAAATCCGGGAGCGATCCCGCCGGGAATCGAACACGATTCACCTACGCGGGAGGCAAGTAGTCTAACCACTACTGCCCCGCGGCCCCTCCACCAAGTGTAAATTTAATATTGTTATGGGAATGACCATTTTCTTCAAACGCCATCCAAGTGAAATNGCGGCCCCTCCACCAAGTGTAAATTTAATATTGTTATGGGAATGACCATTTTCTTCAAACGCCATCCAAGTGAAATGTTGGAATTTTTGGACATGTAAATCTGGTGCTTAAATGGAGAATATTAATTTAAAGAGAATAAAATTAGTAATACTAATCTCACCGGACATAGGTATAAGCGTTACACTTGTAACAAAAAGTCAAGATTTAGGACTGTTTTTATTTCTTCGCTTCCAACTTAAGGGTGTCTGCCCCCAAAAAATAAATGATTCTACAATTGTACCAAACATTGTTCAACTTATACGTATTGTAGGTTATTACATTTTCTTCGAATTCNTATAAATGATTCTACAATTGTACCAAACATTGTTCAACTTATACGTATTGTAGGTTATTACATTTTCTTCGAATTCAAACATTTCACACTATATATTTTTTAAAAAATTTCACTTAAAATACGAAATTTTTCTCTTTGCTAAAGCCACTATATCAAATACTAACTTAGTTGTAGAAATGAAAAAAAAATATATATATAACGTCACTAATGTCGTGAGCTACCACTTGACACATATGTATTCACCAAATAACAGTCCATATATTAAAAAAAAATTTTTTTTTAATATGCAAACAATTTTTTATATTAGGTTTTTTTTTGTATAGATGGCGTGTTATACGCCAGGTGGTAGCCCACGGCAATAGTTAACGTTGTAAATTATCTCATTTGTACAACTTAGTTGTTGTATTTGTTATGTCGTATAAAAAAAAATATGAAGTGTATATTTTTTTTATTCGGTGAATGTGGCATCACGTACAACCTGAACAATGTTTGGAACATACACAATTACTAATTTTGTGGAGTCCAACATATTTAACTGGGAGACCGCATGTCAATGTGCAGTGTAGCATATATACAGTTGTGAACAATGGGTTTTTTTTTTTCGAAGGTTGGTTTCAAAAGAGCTGAGTTGACCGCGAGAAGGGAGCGTGGCGCTAATCTTGCGCGGGACAGAAAACGTCGATATGTAGGTCAAGTCGTTATCGCGGTCGTGCCGGCGAGTGGCCCCGGCCAGCGGACGACATGCCACATGCAATCACGTGATCGCGGCCAAAATGCTCGCACGGAACCGGCGGTAACACCCGTGGGAAGGAGCTTGCTGGCGAGAGAGAGTGGTTTAGTATTACCCTTCCCCCACCCCCTCATCCATCGCTCTCCACGGCGGCCATTCCACCATAGAGTTGCATGCAAGGCGTTCTTTCAAGTTCCGAGACAATGGGCTGTACACAATCCCGAGTAGAGGTTGGTTTTCGTCTGAGTGAACACGGAATATAGGCGTAAATGTGATGCGACAAAAAAAAAACGTACATATGCTTTTCGACAGATAACGTTATTTTTGTAACTGTATATCTGCATGCCTTTTCAGTATATAGTTTCTTATGGTCTATTCAGTGCTTATTATCACTTTTTGAATCAAACCTTTGAAAAATCTCCCCATGTGTGAAGTGTTTGGTTATTTCCTAAACATGTCACCTATCACAAGTATTTTATACTCGTGTGAACATAAAAGTACTTTATTATTTTGATAAATTAAACTTTTGCTTATATTTTATTTATTAATTATAATATATGATTTATAATTATAATGAAAACAACTGTGAGCAAATAAGTGTGTTGGTAATGCCTAGTAATAAATAGTTCTTATACAAAATATTAGTACACTGAGTGCGCATGAATGCGGTGCGCTGACCTTATGGTGTAATATTCTAGACTCTGTTTAGGTTAGTTTGCATGAGGCGGAGGAATATTCTGGAAGAAAAACTTTAGCAGGACTTCAGGAAAGTTGGAATTAACCGTAAATTGTCTATAATCCATTGCGTGTAGTTACGAAAAGGAAAATCTCTGACCTGCACTGTAAATACTTTCAGCATTCCTACAAACAAATTTTTTTCGTAAATGAGTTGCAAAAGTTATTTTTGCATCATTACAGGTAAATTAAAGCAAATATTACTACACGGTATTGTTGTTTGTGTAAAATAAATGTAGAATTTTAGTTAGAATGTATACATGTAAATACATAAACTGCTATGTAAATTTCATAAAACGATGTTCTTTACAGTGTTTCACTCATANAAAACGATGTTCTTTACAGTGTTTCACTCATAGTCTCACAAGAAACATTTTTGGCAACTACCTTCGAAAGAATTGTCTTAAAAGGTGCGCATATTTTTACTGTGTGAACTGTTATTTTATACAGCAAATATTACTTTACTCAACAGCCACTAGAAAATTACGTTAATGCAAAACTGGCATGCGGTTAAGTTACTCTCTCGGAATCTATGACGAAGTGTTAGTTTCATTAGGATTGTCGTTAAATTCTATAAGTGACTATTATTGTAAGTGGTGTGGGACTAGCAGTCATGGAGCTTTCGTTATGGTAATTTCTTGTGGGATTTACAATCATATGTATTATTATAATGAGATATTTGGTTACATTCCTACATAAGTTATTTTTAGAAAGTGTGAGCGAGATTATAAAGGGAACTAGGCTCTATTATTAGCTATTCTCAAAAGCTCATCTTTACATATAAAACTGACACATTGCTGGCAATATGATATGGAGCGAAAGGCTGGTAAGATAAGCAAAAAAAAATAAGTTACTTATTTTTTAATTTAATTTTTTTTTTAATTTGAAGACATTTTTGGCTGTGTTGAAAAATGTCAATTTATATTTTTTGGAAAATGAGAAATTTTTTTGTCGTTTCCATGGGTTATTAATAACCTACTTCTAGACTTGTGTAAAGGTTTTTATAATTTTGCAACAAAACAGAAAAAGGCATTTTTAAAACTCGTTTCAATATTTTAAAACAACCTGATTTAATATTATCGTGAATGAAATATTCACTGCCGCTCTCTTGAAAGACTGGCTAAGAAAAATGAGTTAGTTNAAGTTACTTATTTTTTAATTTAATTTTTTTTTAATTTGAAGACATTTTTGGCTGTGTTGAAAAATGTCAATTTATATTTTTTGGAAAATGAGAAATTTTTTTGTCGTTTCCATGGGTCATTAATAACCTACTTCTAGACTTGTGTAAAGGTTTTTATAATTTTGCAACAAAACAGAAAAAGGCATTTTTAAAACTCGTTTCAATATTTTAAAACAAACTGATTTAATATTATCGTGAATGAAATATTCACTGCCGCTCTCTTGAAAGACTGGCTAAGAAAAATGAGTTAGTTNCCTGATTTAATATTATCGTGAATGAAATATTCACTGCCGCTCTCTTGAAAGACTGGCTAAGAAAAATGAGTTAGTTCGATTTGGCTGTATTATTCCTTTGTGTCATTATCCGTCCAATACCGTTGTCCGAACTGAACCACGTGGTCGTCGCTGAACGTGCCAACTTAACTTTGACAACTCTAGATGGAGTCATAAACATGGCGCCTCACATTTTGCATAGAAATGAAATAACCTTGTTTTGGTCATACGCTCGTGCAAGGAAAGTTCAGTGGCGGAAAATATGGTAGAAATAGCAAATTTTCTCGACAACTGCGCAAATGGAACCGCTTTCCTTGAAGCATTTGCAGCAGAAATTAGAAATAATCCTCACTCCTTTTTCGGTGACCAGTTAGGTATCACTGGTATAAAAATATTTCTTCTAGGGTAGAAAGTCAGGAGTCACGAGTAAGGTAACTCGGCCTCGCTGCTTTATCACGTAACACTCTAAACTGGGATCAAAAGTATGGAATATTTGTGACCTTGAACTTTACTCAAGGTTACCTCGGTGTTGAGCTCCCGGTGACCTTTTGGTGAATATGAATCTCAAAAATTGGAGACCAGTGAAGCAATTTTAGACAACAAATGAACAAACTTCAAAGCAGAAAACAATTTTTGATAATTTCTGAAGAAATGTGTATAAACTTCAACTAAGCATCGCCAATGCTATAGTAATATATGTAAAGTTTTTTTAAGTTATTATAAAAAAAANGTGTATAAACTTCAACTAAGCATCGCCAATGCTATAGTAATATATGTAAAGTTTTTTTAAGTTATTATAAAAAAAAAATTGAAATCAGGTTAACATATTACTCCTAGGCTGATTTTCAATGGTCGGTTTGAAAACATTTGAAGAANAAAAAAAAATTGAAATCAGGTTAACATATTACTCCTAGGCTGATTTTCAATGGTCGGTTTGAAAACATTTGAAGAAACCTTGAATGGACTATAACCAATGAGCCACAAGGTCAATTCTCAGAGCCTCGTGCAGCTTATCAAAGAATGTGTACGCCTGCATCAGAGTAACCGTCACATCATGTCATTACTGTAGAGGGTAGGACATCCCCTCGAATATGTGGTACTAAAGTTTAGTAATTGAGTTTGTTTACATTAATTTCAGTTCAAATCTCTGGCTAACATGGACGCGCATAAAATAAGATATCGACGATATTTAAGTTACAATTATATTAATTACTACTTGTCCTTCTTGTGGAAGGTGTACTTACAAAAAAAACTCTTTCTAAAGCATTCAGAAAGGAAATACGGTTAAGTAATATTAAATATATATACGTTTATTAGCTAACTTCTAGAAAAATATTTGACAGTGTTACATATTCTCAAACAACATAAATCATACATTTCTCTCAGTTTGATAATTAGTGCACCCCATTTAAATGAGTTCCGCCTGTGGTACAGTAGGCTGCGCTGCTATACGGCGAGCCGCTCTTACATTATTTCTACTTAAACTCACTCGCCATTCCCTATTCCAAGCCAACCCCTTCACAGAGTCGAGTTCCGTTTTGCTTGGAACACGATGAGAGGCATGAAGGACGGTCTCTCCCTCCGCATGGGGAATGTGGCNATGATGAGAAGCATGAGGGACGGTCTCTCCCTCCGCATGGGGAATGTGGCATTCTCACCAGCCTGGTTGGTAGCATCGTTTTCTTTTGTGCAGTTTGTGCGGGAAGTAATGGCTGTAGGCTCGGTCACGTTGACCCTAGAAGGGTCTGTCTGCATTGGAAATAGATCTACCATGTATTTCTCCCAACTGCTCCCACAAGCTCGGCTGGCCCAGAGATGTAGAGAGGCGCATTTACTGGCCTATGGTATGCGATGAGGGAGCTGGGTTACTGCAAAATAAGAACATACCTACTTCTTCCAAGGGTTGACTTATATTATCATCATCCATGACACCTTTTCTATCTCATCAAGGCGACCGGCAGGAAAGGAACTGCATCTCAGCGCAGAGAGGGAAGGGATTTTTCAAGTGATGTGGTTCTTAACTATTGGATACTGGAATGGCAGTCATCGTTATTTGTGTACATACATTCTCATAGTCCAGGTTCTGGACTGGTAGCCCATTTACTGCTTTCCAAGAATGGTCGTTGTTATTTTCGGCGTGGCTTCTCGGGGCAGGAGCATAGAAGAATAAGAATTTTTTCGGAGCATACAAGAATAAGAACTTTTTCTCGGAATGGCAGATTGGAGCGATATATCTCATCAACTCTGCTGTGCGGTGGAGGACTTAGTATTGTGTGTTTTTCTCGCCGGCTGGGAAGGGTCTGCATCTGGTACTAAAACCAGCTTCGCCGGAGTTGGGCGGATCAGTTCTGTTGGTGATTCTGTCGCGCAAACATCGTAATCGCTGGCTGTGACGAATTCATAAACGACGAGCTTCTCCGTACCCTCGAAGAGGCGGAGAAAAGCGCATCACACCACCTCACGCCAGAAAAACACCGTGTCACCATTGCGGAGCTGTTCATTCCACCGACGGGATCATGCGTGGTCAGTGACAGCAACAGCAACATGGACGGACACAACGTGTCGCGTGGCCGTCACAAATCCAAGGCATCGATCGTGATCCCTACTAGGTACACAGCCTCGAGCGAGGTCACCTATCGGCTCGCTGCGGACGGTGGTACACCCCGGGGCTGTTGTAGTGTCAATGCCACGGCACACACCATCGACGACAGCGCCATCGGAGGCCACGACCGAGGTGTTGGACATACCATCGGCCGAGTCTCCCGAGGCGGACACATTCGAGCCCCTCTCGGTGGCCTCAAATGTCGATATTGATAACCTCACGCGGACTTTAACGACTTCTTCGATGGGATTGGTGGCCCTTATCGACACTGACGTTTACGACGACCATGTTGCTGACGATGTCGGCGATGGTGCGGTTGGAGATTGGTGGGATGCTAACTTCATCGACGTAGACGCCGGCAAGGTCAACGTCGGGGTTGGTGACTGCTGTCAGTGATGGCATCGAAGGTGAGGTCGACTGTCCCCTGCTACAGGCTAAGGCCCTGCAACCACCAGCCCATGTCCAGGAGGGGCTACATGATGAGCTCCATGCCATGAACCTGTCGGTGGAGGCGTCATGCACGTCCATCCTCGTATAGGGCCCAGCTGTCGCGAGGGCAGAAGCTACACTCGAAAGCATTTATAACTGGGTGCCGACCATCGCAGTTGGCGTCCGGACGTTTTTGGACTTTTAGCTGATGGCGGAGGGGATGGTGGGGACGGCGGTGCTGACATCAACATCTTCAGCAACGATGACTACGGCGACGTAGGCAACCAGAACGTGGCATCATACATTTCTGATGTTTGCATCCCCATTTTAAATGAATTTCCTTTTTCCTTTTCCATATATTCGTCCTATGGCAGTGTAGGCGCTAAGGTCCCACGGGGCTCTATGTCCATTGTTTATACGTTTCCTAGTTTCTAATACACTCCTTATTTTTATGATATTCACTTGTTTATTACGTTTCTGTCCATTGTTATTCTTGTTAATCTCAGGTTCCTTTTCCTCTGTCAAATTTTTTTTTTGTTTTAGTTTTATATCACAGTGTTGGGGGTTTTGGTTAATTTCCCCTAGTTCCATGTATTTACCAGTTTTTTTTTTACAGTTCACTGGCTCGTTTACCTGTCCTGCTCCGTGCGTGAACGACATTTACTCGTTGGTACACGAGAAGCTGTAATTTTCTTCTTCATATGTTGCATTCACACCTTTAAATACTTTGTCATTGTTAATAAAGAAAAGATGAAATCAAATCAATCAACCAAACGCGGCAGCTTAAGGCCGTGGTCAGTACTGTTGAACGGCAGTGTGAAGCTCGTCCGCTGGCGAGTGCTTCTAATGTACTTCCTCTTCTCTGGCGATGGTGGTGGTGACAGTAAAGTGTGGTCTGTCATTCGCCTTGAAATAATTATGTTTTTGTCGCGTCATAGACGTGTCATTCAATGACACAATGCGAACGAGTATATGTGTGTGTGTTGCGTCATAAGTATGATGGGAACGTTGTATCTATGTCACCGAAACTTGCTTGACAAAAGTATGTTGGTGCGGTCATAACACGTGATGTACGTTTGGTAATTAGTTTCGAATACTTGTTTAAACTGATGCTGCACTGTTACAATTTACTATCTATGTACTATTACATTATATATTCATACGAAGTAATGCTTTTAATAATATATAGCGAGTTTCATTCAAGAGGTGGTGCATGATTGATAAAATATATTTTTTGTCGATAATTTGAACTGTTTGTATTCAGTCAACTGACTATGAGAAATCTGCGTGAAATTTTTTTATGCTGTGCCTATAACTGACTTTCCATTCACACCCTAACCTCAACACTGAAGTAAACGAAGTGCGTGCATTGCTAATCTAAAGGAAAATTTGTTAAACTGTCAACAACGATCGTAGGACCTAACATAACCACAACACACATTACATAACCACTCTTTGTTTCGTTGCTTTAAATCGATAAGAAAATATAGTATAAATATATCTGCATTACTAATAACACCATGTATTACTAAATACTGAAGTTTAGTTACTACATGTTTTGTGAGACATGTGTTGCTATGTTGCGAAACAAAATATTAATAGCTGTTATACTTGGACACATGTAATGTGTTGCAATGAAACTTACCTATTTTTGTGATTTAAACATAGTTTACTGAACTGAAATATTCTTAATGTGTGGATTCGTGATGTATCACAATGTTTTAGCATGTAAGTTTCCTTGTGCACTCTCCTACATTTGTTCACCTGAACAACACACAATGCATCAACATTTCTAAGTCATTTTAATTCTTTGTCTAATTGGTTCTGCAAGCTATGATTGATATACAGGATTATATTGTGTCAATAATACGCTGTACAGCAAATTGGTCCTAAACAAAATATTAGGTATATTTACTGATGTACTTATAACAATGAAGAATTAATTTTTGCAGTTCTTCGAATTGGAAAAATGGCCTTTAGAACAATGTCATAGAGTTCTTTGACGAAATGCACCTTCCATTTTGTCTGTAATTGTGTAATATTTGCGTAATACTTGGGTTGGAATCAGTAATGAATTTTCTTGACCTTAGAATACTGCGGCTATTAGTGTATCATAACAATCGACATAGTTACCTATTTCATGCAAGTATCAATCAGTTTTTTTGTAGTGCACGCGTAATTTACACATACATTTGTAAATGCGTTAACACAATTTAACAATAACTTTAGTAATGACATAACATGAAAACGTCTGATTGGTAAATAACATCGTCATAACGTGGCAATGGAATCGTTTATTCTTCAGATAAGATGGATGGTTCTGGCATGGAATGACAGAGCTTGAATGTCAGGGTGATCCCTCAACCCTTCTCCCCCAAAATTTTTGTCATTTATCCACATTGTGGAGTCATCGGCGGAAATTGTGTAGATGGCAGTAGCATTGGGCAAATCACATTTTTTTGCGGGAAATGTTGCTGGTTTTGAGGGAAATTCGGGGGATTTTTAGGGAAGAAGGGAAATTTTAGACGTTTTAAGGGAAAAGGGGAAATTTCTAAGGAAAAAGGGAAATCTAAGATGGACGCCGTGGTTCCCTGGGTCCCCAGCCAGCGCCATGTGTGCCAGAACATACATTTTATAACTACTAGTACTCATTTGATCACAAACAAACCATGCTCCTCCATCCTCCTAGAAGATAGCAATATGGAATTTGGTAATGTTATCGCTGTAGCAGTTTGCATTGTTTGTTACAATGACCACAATCTCTCTGTGATGTTGACCTCTCCGAAGNTGGAATTTTGCTAATGTTATCGCTGTAGCAGTTTGCATTGTTTGTTACAATGACCACAATCTCTCTGTGATGTTGACCTCTCCGAAGACTTTTAGATTGAAAGTGCAAAAACACCTAATAATATGAATAAATAAAGACATTTAACATCATCTAGTACATTCACTTAGTTCTGCCTTTCATGCTTTCACCGTTATGTAGAAGTACCTGTACATATCGTATCACGAATATATTACAAAAATCAGATAGGACGACGCAGAATTTTAAAAGTTTATATTCGTCGAAATTTTTTAATTTTAAAATGCAATATTTACATTGCACTTCTATTATTACACTAGGCTGATAAGAAATACGTATGCCAGTGTATGTCGGTATGAGTGCTCAATTTATATTGTATTATAATAACGACTCTGCTGAAACTTCAGATCTTCCAGATTCAATTACTGCCGTATTTCATATGCGGGGCAAAATTTTCAACTCACTTCTTCCATCTCTCCTTCTACTTCCTTGTACTTACCCGAAGAAAGTCTTCGGGTAACTAATTGGTGCTCGAGGCAATGGGTGATTAAACAAAAATGTAAAGTAGTTATTAAAGTTTCATATAAAGATTAAAGCATTATAAATGTAAAGAACACAATCCAGAGCACCACTTCAGACTGGCGTAACAGGTTATTGAAGCCGGTCTGAAAGTACATTCCTTTACAGACACCAAGTTAATTATCGGGTCATGAACACATGTAGTATATTTTTCCAAGAAATGTTAATGCAATAGTTTTGAACAGCTTTCACTAGGAATGTCCGAAATAAAATATATTTATACCTTTCATAAATTTCCGTTTGTTAATATAACATAAAATTTATTAATACCGCCAATACGTAGATCTGACACTTTTGAAATGTTTCAATATCTAAATAAACTTTTAATAAATAAGAATAAAATAAGACCGCTAAACCTGCTCATTGTTATAATTAATGTTTCGAATTCAAATATTCCTTTCTCCTGAAAGATCTACATACATCCACCGAAAAATCACTGAATACAATCGACGCATTTGTAACCAAAATGGGTAGGTGGTTTTCTCCTACTTAGTGAACTCTAAACGTAATAGTTTGTAACCACTTTTATAGCCATAGTGATACAAAAAAAAACAGTTTATTCCATTGATATATATTATATCAACAAGGGGAGAAAACAGCAAGATGAGTAACTACGTAGTAACGATGGAGGAAATATTAGCTGATTTCGCATTTTTACAGTTGTTATAATAAATACGAAAACTGGTGGGCCTCACAAATGTTAATCTAACACGCAATTTCAGAACTATTAACAAAATATGAAACTATTACAAATGAACTAAAATTGAATAATTTCAGTAAAAGATTATATATTTCGATGTTGGTTGTCACTGACAACCGAAATTTCCAAGACATGAAATATGCCACTAGAAAGATGCAAGAGATTTGCAACAAACAAGATAGCCTGCCAAACTGTGATATGAAGCATTTTCAAATTTGTTCATACACCGCTTAATCAAAATGCTTGGTTTCGAAATTTTACATTGGCGTGAGACATATAATATTTCTCAAAACTTAATGCAAATCAGACTTGATAAGCAGCCAACATCGCACTGTAATTTTTACAATTCGAATTTGTAACACTAAACAAATACTTTATTTGTATTACTATTCCCACATACAATAATGTGGAAACTTAAACAGAGTTAAAGCCAAATACAAAATTTAATTACACAAATCCGTTCTACTATTACACGTCTTGCCAAATTTTCGAAATAATTTTGTGCGTCTCCGTGAACAAAGATGATATTTAAATCAACAAGACAGTTACGGCAATAGATAATGCTCTTTGGTTTCTTAACACCTAAAAAATATGAAGGGAATATTTTACAAATAATTCTACCTTACTTCAGCGCATTTAGTCATAACACATACCGCGATGCTTAAAACAGCATTAACAGAAATGTTTAAGAGCATTGCATCGCAAATGTCCTCGTAACGCATGCAATTTGTGATTCATTTAATACACGCAAGCTTCCGTTCGTGTCAAGTTCATGCGAATATTTTTCCAGTTAGCCGAATTAATATAAGAGATTCCCACTTGACGATGAGCCCAAGAAACTTGGGAAACTTTCCATGTGCCCTCCTTATGTTGCCAAACAAAAAAAAAAAAATTTCGAGTTTTTTTTTTATATTTTGTACAACGTATCTAAATGAAAGCTGCTTACGAATAGCGTTTATGAAACATTTTACGTCACGAGATATTTTTATTTACACAGGGACACACTGCTCACAAATATGTTTAGAACATTTCCCGCTGCTCACACAAAGTTTAGGACATTCCCAGTTCACAAACTAAAACGCGACATTTTTGTTTTTAGCAGGTGTGGATCGTACCTACATTGTGTGAATGACGTAAAATGGCGTATTCCCATCAAGAGACTTGCGTTTGGTACGTACTACGTATAGACACAAAGTGGGTTCAACCCCAGGCTTTAAAAAGAACCGCATTTGAGGATTGGGACAATTTGCCTCAGGAAATGCTTAATGATCTTGTTTTTTGCACGCCTCGTCGGATACGAGCTCAGGAACGCGCCACTTAAACATGTTATACCAGACATAAAAAAAATTATATCACATGTTGTAACAGTTAGCAACACTACAAACAGACAAACACACTAGCAACTGAACAATGTAGGGTTACGTGCGTAATTGAATACGACGTTAATATTCAACGCCATTACAAGGATGTACTAGGTGAGCGGTTGAAATGTTAAACAGTACCTACCCTTTAAATTCGTGTGTAACTGCCACCCTAGAGCAATCGATGCATTTTTNACGGTTGAAATGTTAAACAGTACCTACCCTTTAAATTCGTGTGTAACTGCCACCCTAGAGCAATCGATGCATTTTTTAATTTCACTTTTTATGTATTGTGGAACGCAGACATAACAGTAATTTTTTTTGTTTTCTTAAATCCTCTTTATAAAAAGAAAATGCAAATATAATTTCTTGGCAAATTTGTGGAGAAATCTCGTGAATTTACGGAAAAACCTGTAAAATTTACGGAAAACGAGTTATAAAAATTTTATTCGTTTATAATTTGACAAATATTTTTATATTTAATTTTAACCAAGATTTCTCCATAATTTCGCAGACAATAATTTCAAGAGTGTTTTTATTTACATTATACAAAAAATTAAAATGTCACAACAGAAAGTCTCACAGGGGCACGTTACCGACGGGAACATCACACACTAGTCAAATGCCTAATAAGGGTTCACGTTGGTGTAGTGGTCAGCGTACTCGCTTCTCACCAAGGCGAACCGGGTTAGATTCTCCGGCGGGGCCGCTTCCGGATTTATGTGTTCGTGAGAGACATACCGCGCGATGCTGCTGGTCGGCGGGTCTTCTCGGAGATCTCCCGTTTTCCCCCGCCTTTGAATTCTGGCGCTGCTACATACTCGCCTCACCACAGCCTTATCGGCTCTCGAGACCTCGGTCGCTAGCAGATGGCGCCCTGAGAAGTCTTCAGCGCCTCTCGCGTGTATGCGTGAAGTACGCCTTGGCAGAGGTTGCATCATTTTGCTCACTTGCGGTGAAGTGAGCACTTTTTGATTTGAAGCCCTATTATATTTTAACCTTAAACGTTAACTTCCTAATGCGGTGGAATATACACCGGTGTGTTAATTACTTACATACATGGCAAAATTCATATTAAATTGTGGTGGAAGGATGACAAATGACTGATTGGAGAAAAGTAACTAGGACCTTAAAAGTGGTCACTTTACCAAGAACAGCCTATGACAATAAGAAAAACTGAGTTTTACCATAAATGCCGACAGTCAACTATAAATTCGTAGAGGCATATTATAACATAAAACTATTTATTTCAANTGAGTTTTACCATAAATGCCGACAGTCAACTATAAATTCGTAGAGGCATATTATAACATAAAACTATTTATTTCAAAGTAAATGTTTTGAAAAAAAAAATAGGAGGCCACGGTGGTAGAGCGTTTATAATATTCGCCTCCAATCACGACGATTTGTGTTCGATTTCCGGCGGAGTCACCCAGATTCTCGAATGTGGGGAACAAGGTACGTACGTATCCGTTGGGCAGTGAGTTTTCTCGAGGTACTCCTGTTTCCTCTGCCCCTGCATTTCACCACTGCTCCATCTCCACCTCTANGGGGAACAAGGTACGTACGTATCCGTTGGGCAGTGAGTTTTCTCGAGGTACTCCTGTTTCCTCTGCCCCTGCATTTCACCACTGCTCCATCTCCACCTCTATCACTGGCGCTCACGACCATGTGGACCAAAACTTCTCTCTCTTATATTAAAGGGAAAAATTATATTGTCCCATTTCAACATAGCCTATAAATGTAATAATGTAAGTATAAATATGTAATATATGTGTATGTGTGCAGTTAACTGAAAAATTGATATCTTTTAGAAGACCTGCTCAGGAACTACTTCTCTGCCAAGCTGTGTATCCTTCCTCCAAATATAAAATAACGAATGTCTAAAACCGATTCATTTTATTCATGCGCTGGTGCAATGCAACTGTGCAATTGTTGGAAACATAAATATGTTACTAATGTGCAAATTATTATTATGTGGATAAAACACGCAGAAAGTAAATGAAATGAGTTCTAACATCAACAGATTTATTCATCATGCTGTTAATACGACGTGGAGATATGGAACCTTTTTGATGATTCGCTCCCAAATTTATCGTGAGGGTTTTTTTAGTAATTTCTTACGTTAAAAAGCGTGCATTTACGGGGCAGATCATAGTTTTTATGCTGATTTAAAAATNTTACCAAGCTTCTCAAGGTCGAATCCCGAATCCCTGTCATGACGCTGTCTTAGAAGCCTCCATTCCACACTACTGTTGGGCAGTGAGTTTTCTCGAGGTACTCCTGTTTCCTCTGCCCCTGCATTTCACCACTGCTCCATCTCCACCTCTATCACTGGCGCTCACGACCATGCGGACCAAAACTTCTCTCTCTTATATTAAAGGGAAAAATTATATTGTCCCATTTTAACATAGCCTATAAATGTAATAATGTAAGTATAAATATGTAATATATGTGTATGTGTGCAGTTCACTGAAAAATTGATATCTTTTAGAAGACCTGCTCAGGAACTACTTCTCTGCCAAGCTGTGTATCCTTCCTCCAAATCTAAAATAACGAATGTCTAAAACCGATTCATTTTATTCATGCGCTGGTGCAATGCAACTGTGCAATTGTTGGAAACATAAATATGTTACTAATGTGCAAATTATTATTATAATGTGGATAAAACACGCAGAAAGTAAATGAAATGAGTTCTAACATCAACAGATTTATTCATCATGCTGTTAATACGACGTGGAGATATGGAACCCTTTTGATGATTCGCTCCCAAATTTATCGTCAGGGATTTTTTTAGTAATTTCTTACGTTAAAAAGCGTGCATTTACGGGGCAGATCATAGTTTTTATGCTGATTTAAAAATNATTTTTTTAGTAATTTCTTACGTTAAAAAGCGTGCATTTACGGGGCAGATCATAGTTTTTATGCTGATTTAAAAATTGGTTAATTAAAAGTTGTAGTATTTACATATAATTTTTTTTTAATACTGAAATCTCTTATTCTATCGGTAACCGTACGTAGATTTCAATAGAGTTTTTAAGAAGGCGTCTAGTTACACGCGCACAGAATTATAAATAGAACTGAACACGGTAGCATCAAGATTGTAGTTTAGTTTCCAATACTTTGTATGTAATGTAAAATTTTATGAGAACGGATATCTGAAGCAATCCTTTAAACTCGGGTCATCTCGAAGGAAGCATGTGCGACGTTTCGCTGGCGCTTACCACAATCCGTGGAAATTTCATTTCGAGCAGTAAGCGTGACGTAAGAAAAGAAAAGCGCAACACAAGAAGTGAGTGGGTGAGTCATCACGCGAAAGTGCACAACCGCGGCGCAACTGTGGGTCCTGGCAAGCAGATTTGCCTGCAGTCACTTTGCAGTTAGCGTTTGTCATGCGAACGTCCCGCTGCCCCGTCGGGTGTCGCACTCGGTTTTCATGACTGCCCGCAGCGCTTAACTGGCGCGTAATACGAGCACTTCACACAGGCGAGATTTGTTTGCCGGGAAATTCATACGAAAACTGTGTTCTGCACGAAGAGATATACAATCAACTTCCTGCGCGGGGGTTGCCTACTGCGCGTTCTGTGATAATGAACGTCAAGCCTCCTGTGTTAACAGCCTGACAACGTGTTTTTTCCAGTTTACGCGTGACTCGTAAACCACTAAAAAATCAACAACACAAGAGAGTACTGTTTTCTTTTTTATTCAAGTGAAGTATCATACCTCAAAAGTTCATGGTTTTTTTCCTTTTTTTTTTTTCTGCCGTTATGTGTGTTAAGATCCTCGTTCCCTTCAATTCGGAACGTTGCATTTAAGACCGTGATATGATCTGAAACTTACCGCAAAAATTAAAGCGTCTTGGTTTTATTTCCGGGTTTGATTTGATACTTCAAGTGCTGCCTACTTAATAATAATAATAATAATGGCGTGTGGGGAGTGCACCCAGGGCAAGGCAACACCCTCCGAGTGACGGTCTTTCCAGCTGGGACCCGTAGGTGACCGTCATCCCCGGGCATGACATGAAATGAGACCCTAGAATGGAGCGGCCCTGGAATGCAAGGGCGGGGTAAACGGGAGTACCCCGAAAAAACCCGCCGGCAAGCGGCATCGTCCAGCGCGATTCCCACATGCGCAAATCCGGGAGTGAGCCCGCCGGGGATCGAGCCCGGAATCGCCGTGGTGGGAGGTAGACGCCCTGGACACTACGCCACGGCTATTTCGTCGCCTCGATTTAATTCAGTTACATGGAGTTTGCCGTAACATTATGAAATCCGCATTATTTGAGAGCACGGGCGAAGAAAAGTTGCGTCGCCAGGAGTTTTCATAAGGTCCTCTGGTATGCAATATTACGCCAGCAACAATTAAGGTGTAAACTACTCAAATGAACAGTATAGATTGTATATTATCATACGTAGTATAAAATATTTGATAGAGATTTTTCAACTCGGCAGGTCAGTGGCACCAACCGGCTAGAAATGAACATTGCACAGTACAGTAAGCGTGCATGGTGTTGAATCAACCAATAGAATGGTTGGAAATGCAGTCGCGCAGAGAAAAAAATTGTTTCAGTATACAAAATATATTTGTTTGGCCTTTGTTTCAAATAAAATATATTTTGTTGGTACAGTCGAACCTCAGTTCCTCTAAATAAATTAAATTTGTCCGCAAAGCCAAATAATTTAATTAAAACCATTTTTTTTACGCCAAATTAATATTTCGTTGTTTCAGTATGTTAAACTAATATAATGTGTAAGCAAACATATCGTTACAGTTCGTTAACAAAATAATATACTTACACCGAGAGAAGGGTTTGTTCCAGCAAACAAAATATTGGTGGTCTGTATAGGGCCAAAATATATAGTAGTTTCCAAAACCAAATATTTTTCTGAGTAAATGAACTTCAAAAGCAACAAAATTAATTTGTGTTCAACTTTACAAAATACTTGCAGGAATTAAAATAACCTATGTGTTGGGCCAAAAGAAATTGGATTGGATTGGCAACTAAATATTTTTTTGAATAAACTATATATATGGATATATTTATACTTATTTATTTATTTATTTGGCCACTCATTGCCTTCTTTCGAAAATACAGCTTGAGAGGTCGTTTGTATTTTCGTGAGAATTAGGATAGTAACAGCATTTGTTAGTGCATTTACTGATGCTTAATATTGGTACTAAAATCGCAACAAAACAAGTTCTACAGTAAAATAAAAAGGAAAGCTGCAAAATTTCAAATATTTATCTTCGCACGCTGCCCATTATTCGAAATGAATGTATTAAAAAACTTTCCTTACGAATCAATAGTAATTTTATCTGATGTTGATAGCACGTAGAGCTCGGGTGCAAATGACCTTAGTTCGAATCTCGGTCAGTCTTATAGTTCCTTTATACTTATCGAAACTGTTTAATGTACTTACATCAACTCAAACAATTCTTTGGTTACACCAACCAGATCTTTGTTGGGAGCAACCAAATAAGAACAAAAAAATAATTTGGTTTTAACAACAAAATAATATATCACCCCAATACAAACAATTAATTTTATTGGGCCAAAGAGTTTTGTTTGGTTCAACGAAACTTTTTTCTCTGTACGTGAATAATGGCCACTCATTTGTTGCTTTCTTAATTGCCAGTAAATTTCTACAGCACTCAAAGTGTATCAAATATTACTATTTATACTGTATCTAATATTATACAGCACTCAAAGTGTAAACTATAAAAAATATTATATAGCACTAAAACTGTAAACTGTATCAAATATTATATTTAATAACGTTTATACGCATCCTGATATATCACGTTAATTCGTTTCTACACATTTCAGTTCACATTCCGTGAGGTTTCGCACTAAGAATTTGGCAGAATCTACGTTAACTAAAGGAAAAGGGAAAACGCTAACAACACCTTCCACGAAAATTAACTACAATTACGTTAAACCAAGTGATCCTCCCAGACCTCAAGAAGATTATAATATTTGTGTTTGACAGATTCTTATACGTTAAAAGTGTATTGTGGGCACGGCTATCCTGTTATATCACCCTTGAAAAGTTTAATTTTGCGGTATTCCGCTCTCGACCTCTCCTGATAGAATTAACCTTGTCGCTGTAACTTGAAGCAAGCCACGTAACTCAAAACAGATAATCTAGGCATATACCGGTGTAAATAAACAACACAGTTAGTCACTTTTCCTCATAAAAAAGTGTTTCAACCATCTATAAAAAAATATACTCTCTTAAGATTGTTCAACAGGCATCTGCCACTTCTCTTTCTTAATAATTAGTGTATCACATTGTCCTTAAACCTTATTTTGATTAACTTAAATATGTGTCGGTACATAAGTAGACTATGTTTCAAGAGTGCATCACAAAAATGCCTTAGGAAAAATTTTCTAAGGATTACCGTTAAAATGTTAAACACCTCAGTTTAGCATCTCTCTCCAGGCTTTCAAACAAATGTACAACACCGAAAATCTGGCGTACTTTATAATGATTGCTCAGGAGCTGAGCGATAACCATTCGTGGATAATGTATCATCTGTTGAACTTGAGTTGAGTTCTGTAACGTGCTGACAGCTCATTGTTCCATGCAGCTGAGAAAATTTCACGTGACTTAAAGAAACTGGCATGAGCGAATCACCTCAAAGAATACCTTCAGACACCGGAAAGGCAGCAGACTGCGGTGATATTAATTAAAAAAGGTCCAGCATCACCGAACCAGATCGCCATGAAAATGGCCGAGACCGCAGCTTCATGACCAGCTTCCCCCTGCGCATTTTCCCGGCCAGCAATCGAAGCAGGGAAGCACAAAAATTGCTCATTGCAGGGGTTTTCGGGAAACGAATGGGTAGAGTGGGTACGTCACGTATCATAAATTCTGCGCTACTCGCGTCATAGGAATACCCGGTATTTCCCGGCCGCCTGCGAGGGAAGAAAAAAAATGCCCTCTCCTCCCACACGGCCTTTCGGGTATTTCCGAGGCGGGTGAAAAACTGCCGGCAGATGTTCGGGAACGATTCCAGATAACGTCGGCGCGAATTCTTCCCAGCCTGTATCACCACTCGGTGCGAAAATACCAACAAGGACGTGCAAGACGCGAGGGGAAGGAACCATCTTATACAAAACCCCATCATACATTAAGCATTTTTTTTTTGTGTAACACTGCACATAAATTTTGCAATAAATTTTTTTAGATAATATTTCCCTACACTTTTCTGACTTAAGCCGAAATAATATTGGACTACGTAAAAAACGCTCAACTAGAAAATGTTAGTATATAGCAAATAAATATTTTTGTTTCACTAGGACATTCAAATATGTATTGTTGGTTCAACCAGGTACTTTGTTTTGAGACGAAATTTGCCGGCCAAACAAAGGGTTTCCGCAAACTTGAAAGCAAATGAAATAACATAATTTTTTGCGCTTGAAATAATACGTCTAGCGGAACAAATACACAGAAACTTAAAAAAAATATATATATTTAGTTGGCTAACAAAGTTTCAAATTCAGTAAAATTTACTTTATCTCTCAAACAGAAAGTATGAGCTGTTTGATACAACTGTTATAATTTAATTTTCCTTGCGCTATTTTTTTAGAGGTACTTTTCTCTTGGCCTGAAAGGTCACTATTTTTCAATGGAATGATATCGTTTTCTCACACAATTACGTTAGACGGGAATGTACATATCCCGCGTTCATTATATGTAGCGTAGTTATGAATTCAATTGATAAAATGTATCTGCGTGTTCGTTACAGTTTTAAATATAAACGCACATATAGTTAAAAAATAATTTCAGCAGACATCAATATCTTTACTCGTTTTTTGCTAATATAAAATTTGTTACAAAATATATTGTCACTTTTATCTGCAAAATATGCGATTGAAAATTATATGCTACCACTGCAAATGGCATGTATGTTTATAAATTATCTGATGGAACAATTTTGTTAACCGCCCTAATTTTACAAAATATTTCGTGAAGTGAAATTATAATTGGAACGGCCATTCATATATAATAAATCTGTTCAAGTTTTATTTGATTTTTTTTTCTACACAATAAGATACAGTTCTTAGACTTTTACAACAGAAAGTGTCATGCGATAACATTTTGCTTGAGTTTTACCGCGAAAATGAATGAATGCATAACGTAAACCTAAAAAATGATATAGTAATACTATTTTGTTAACTTAAGATAACAGAGCAGTTCTAAAACGATAATTTTCTAAGAGGTAACAGTGACAATTTAAATGGTCAATATTTTGTTATGCTCAACAACATACCAAAACACGCAACAACTTAAACAAAATACATTTGTAGTGTTCACTGTAGGTGCCAATGTTTTATTGCATTTTATTTTCATTTTTTATTCTTGTGTGATACTAACATTTACTCGTCCATCAAGACAACCCTACGATTTTTCTAAGGCTACTTAGAGACTTAATCTGCTTCGAGACACTGTAAATTGATCCCAGTGGATACTTACATAGTCGAAGTAATTGTCTAAATATGGCTGCCATGTGTTCGAGTGTATGTGCGTTAATTTTGACTCTCCTGCTGCAGTAAATGTTGCTACGATAATGAGCAGTACAGTTAACTGGGTAAGTGGGAAACATATTTTTTTTATTGTGTAGTAAAATGTAGTTTGCTTCTGTTATGTGTTGTTTGCTTCTGTTATGCGTTGTTTGCTTCTGTTATGCGTTGTTTGCTTCTGTTATGCGTTGTTTGCTTCTGCTATGCGTTGTTTGCCGTTATGCCGTTATTAGCACATTGCTTACATGGTCCCATGTTTTAGTTTAAACATACCGACAGTGTCAAAATTTAATACTGACATTTCGAGGGATAATAGAAGAGACCATCAAAAAAGTTTTGTAGTTTTAAATAACTGTTAAACATGCCATGACGTCAGAGTGTTGTGACACCGCGCAGTAATTTGTACTTCGTTTATAGCAGAGCGATGGAACTACATAAGTGGGCTGAATTAACGGACATGAACTTGGTTTAAGGTGCGTGCAATGGAGATTCAAGAGCTGCTACGAGCCTTTATGTGAAGGGATATCCTGGTGTGCCAAAGCTTCGTACGTTTGTTGTGCGATATGCTGCCACTCGGGCGAAACCGGCTCATTGGAGCCGAGTTTATCGAAATGGGTGCTCGTGATCACTGGTCATGGCCGTCCTTTTTAATGCACAATGTCCATTGGGCAATGTTCGTTCTTGAGACTACAGTCCCGACGCCATCCGTCAGCGCACGATGCGCGCACCTGAATTCGAGGAGAAGCTTTTGGTACAGGTCGTGAATAATACGTCAACAAGCTCACGACGAGTTGTGCGGCAAATGCATTTTGTACCACATGACTGTTTGACGTGTGTGGCACGAACAAAGTTTGCATCCATTTGATCCGCAAGGGGTGCACAAGCACTCTAAACAAACGAATATCTTTGTCGAGTAGAGTTTCGTCCATGGCATCTGCAAAGATGCGCCATGGAATCTTGCTTTCGACATTTTGTGTTGTTCACCGACGAGGCATCCTTAACCCGAGATTAAGTAGTCAATTTGCAGTACACAACCAGCGGCGGTGGGCGGGTGAAAACCCTCACTCCTACTTCATACGTTCCCATCAATGTCAGCATGGGCAGATATTGTTGGGGATGATATTATTGGGCTCTACCTACATGTTGCCTCTACGTCTCAATGGTAACCTGTAGCTACCGTTCTTGCAGAACACATTGCCTGAGCTCCTCGAAGACATTTCTCTTGATATTCGACGTCGGTTTTGTTTTGAACGTGGCAGTAAAGCTACTGTCTTCCTCTCGTGATTTCCGAGAGCATTTAAATCACAAATTCGGTGAGCAATGGATTGGAAGCAGCGGAAGCATTGCGTGGCCTGCTGGGATGTCCGGTGGACATGTCCTACACATGTGACGTACGCACTAGTGTCACGGTAACACACGTATCAAACGCACGTGAAAGGTTGTCTGTTGGTGTTGTTGATTTTACACACAGATAAAAAGCCAGTTTAGTTTGATATTCCTAGCTTTATTACAATTATTTACCATGCAATCGTGTCTGTTCCACAGCCTTAACCAACGCAATATCTCCCGGCGAATGACGCAACCCACCCTACCACAGCTACAGTCAAATAAATGCATACACCTATGAACACCCCCCTTATACCTAAAAAGGTGCTCGTCAGATTTTTAATAAAAAGTCAAGATTGGAGTCCGAGGTAAGAGTTGAGTGCCTATTATTAATATGGTATTGAGGCCAGTGCCAGAGCAGTATAGATGATTGTGTTAAATCTATGCTACTTGAGGCTTATACAAAATAAAACAAACTTTTAAAACGGAACATGCTACATATATCACGGAGAATTTAGTTCGATGATTTAGGGTCCTCAGGAGTAAAGCGTTTTTAGCACGAAAACCTTATTTGTTGGCTGCGGAAAGCAGAAGAATTAGCAATTCGCTGCGCCACGTCTCTTTCATAGGAATTTTCACCAGCTGTGTCTATATATAGTAGAGGGATTGAATACTGCATTATTATCATGACTTATAGAGCATTGTTGCTAAAAACAGATAATGTTATTGAACTTTTTAAACTGGATATCTTCTTGCCTCGTACGACATGCACCGAGGAAGGTCTTGTAGCAGTGCGCAAAGTGGCAGAGACATACAAACTGCTCCTGGATGCTCCTGCCACCGTTGTTGTAGCAGAGTTCAAACCTTGAGTAGCCAAGTGGAAGCGTGAAGTTGAAAGTGGCGCAGAAATTCCATATTCTTTTACTTTGCCTCAGATTATTGGTTTGTGTGACACAGATATGCGGCCCTGTGGTAACTTGTTTCTTAGGATTTAAAGTAAACTACCAGTTAGTGTAGCAACAGCTGAACGTACATTCTCAACATTTCGTCACCTCAAGGCATGGCTCAGGGCAACAATGGAGGAAGAGAGGCTCACTGTCCTTGCTCTGCCTCATGTCCATAAAGACGTTGAGATCGATGTTGATAAAGTTATTACTAAGCTTTCAAAAAATACTAAAAGGCGACTTGAATTTGTTCTTTGAATGTGTGTTATTTTTTAAACCTAATATTAACATCCTTTTCAAGATATTTGTGTGAATTAGTTGGTTTCTCAAATCGTGATGAGGTGATAACCTCTCCTCCACGGCCAATCGAAAGTTTTGACTCCCACCCCCACTCGTAAATCCGAAGTATAGATCCGCCCCTGTCCTGACTATCCTCATCCTATCGCAGGGATATATTTTACAGCCCAGTGTCTTTACCAGTGCAGATGGCGTTTGCAGGCGCATCAGGTGTCAGTCACTGCAAATTCATGGATGTTGTCAATGCTGACTTTACAGAACTATTTTTTTAGTTAGTTCTATGCACCAGCGATTTCACGTTTAAGTAACACACCCTGTTAAGAATTGTTCGTACTTTTAAAAAAAATTAGGCAACCAGTTACCAAAAAACTGTTGTGCGTAGCAACAAAAATATTTTCGTAAATATTGCTTTACATGAGTTTATTATGTCAGATACCAATTAATGCTTGAATTTCAACTTACGTCAGCGAGAAGAAGAAATAATTTTTTTATAGTGGTCTCAAAAGAACTACAATAAAATATAGCACATAACAATGTCTTTCAAAATTTATTGGCGTGTGGGAATTGTGCCGGACAATGACGCTGGTTGGCGAGTTTCCTCGGGGGAACCGCCCCCCCTCCCCGTAAGCCATTTTAATTCCGACGCTGCTTCATAATAACCTCCTCACTTCACACTCATCGGCTCTCAAGACCTCGATGTTAAGAACCGCAAAATCCCTACACTCACCCATTCTATCACTTGAAATTTTTTCGCAATAAAAAAACAAAGAAATTCAACTTTTAGGCACAAAAATTCGAACCCGCATACTTGGAATAAAAACGCAAGTACTTCACCACGCAATCTCTTTGTCTGACAAGAACTCACTTTATTTTAGTTCTATGACTGTAATTTAATTAAACATCTGCTCCAAGAATACAATATCACCTCTTGGAAAGGATTTTCGTTAGTTATTCAACCAATTACCGCCTACTTCAGAAGAACATTAATTCTGCAAGTGGAGTGAGCAGTTTCACAGTCTGAGTGTTGTAATGTATGAAATTAACTGGTCATGAAAACCAACAAATGATCGTTACAGTCTCTTCAGTTGGTTATAAAAAAGCTTGACAGGAAAGATACTTGTAGCAGCATATCGCATGAGGTTATATTCTCTGGGAAAGTAAAGTAAAAAGGCAGTGAATTTTATTCCACTCGAAATAACTTTGAAATAAAACATCTTTACTTTAAATAAATTTTTTTTTCCAATAACACGTAATTCCTAAACACATTCATTTGCTTTACGTGAAATAGTTATTACAGAATGTAATATTTTGTGATTTCTACTTCGCGACATATGATTGTCCTGGTATTAACAATAACTTTACAATTATGTTATTGTAATTTTATAAGGTTTTGTCTGCGTGAAAGGTCTATTACAGTTAAATTTACAAAAATTTTCATAGCGAAAAAATAGCAAGTCCTTCCGGACCAGCATTCGGGAGGACATGGATCTGAAGCCCGGTCCAGTTATCCTGGTTTTAGGATATCCTGAAATCACTTCAGGAGAATGCAGAGATAGTTTCCTATTACAGGTCATGGACGATTCCTTCCCCATTCCTGTTTTTTTTCCTGAGTAACTGGTTCCGTCTGTAATGTCCTTGCTATCAACGAGACGTAGGTCCTAGTAACTTTTAAAATAGCAATTAACATTTCTATAAGGACTCCCGCCCACCTGGCACCTAAAATGATTTAGAGTGTTAGTAATTAACGTTTTCCTTAGAAATGTATTAAACGTGCATCCGATGTGCTGATCTACGAAATGAACAAACATTTCACGCGAGAGATTGTTGAGTGCTCTCAAGACGTCACGCTCATTAGAAATACGGTTTTTAGTTCTCCAAAATGGCTAGAAACGGCTTTTTCAAAGTGTTGTATCTCAAAATAAACGCGTCAAATACACAAAACTACTCAAGGGTCCTGCAGTGAACCTTCCTACAGACGTAAAACCAATAAAATAATACGGTCACCACCGAAAGTCCTATTGGAACACGCAGTGCAACGAGAACACTGCGCTTCAATTCAGAGCCTCGCGCTTAGTGGCGATGGCGTACTTAATGCGCGAGGCAGAGTCGCCCTTATCGCTCTTACGGCTCTTGGCTTCGAACGCGGAGAAAAGCTCCAGGTGAGCAAGTGCATTAACAGATAGTCGCAGTTATATGTAGGTTAAATAAAAAGAATAAAGAAACTTCTAAACTAGGAGATTTATTATGTATCTATACGTTAATACGATTTGCATCAGAATTGATGGGATCGTTGAGGCTTTTATAGTTAGTGAGTGTTGAGAAATTCTACGTCGCTGTTTACAGAAGCGGTTTATGAGCACCCTGAACTTCACTAAAGATAATTCATCACTGGATGTCCGGCGTGATTAAAAACGACGTGCATCGGTGTAGGTAGTTTTTAGTATACGTGTATACATTTGTCACTTAGACTCCGTGTAGTGTGGAACTCGTATCGTGTCAAGGAATGCGTGAGTTGTATCGTGTCAAGGAATGCGTGAGTTGTATCGTGTCAAGGAATGCGTGAGTTGTATCGTGTCAAGGAATGCGTGAGTTGTATCGTGTCAAGGAATGCGTGAGTTGTATCGTGTCAAGGAATGCGTGAGTTGTATCGTGTCAAGGAATGCGTGAGTTGTATCGTGTCAAGGAATGCGTGAGTTGTATCGTGTCAAGGAATGCGTGAGTTGTATCGTGTCAAGGAATGCGTGAGTTGTATCGTGTCAAGGAATGCGTGAGTTGTATCGTGTCAAGGAATGCGTGAGTTGTATCGTGTCAAGGAATGCGTGAGTTGTATCGTGTCAAGGAATGCGTGAGTTGTATCGTGTCAAGGAATGCGTGAGTTGTATCGTGTCAAGGAATGCGTGAGTTGTATCGTGTCAAGGAATGCGTGAGTTGTATCGTGTCAAGGAATGCGTGAGTTGTATCGTGTCAAGGAAT
The DNA here is from genome assembly GCA_002778355.1 of Clitarchus hookeri. Lineage (NCBI taxonomy): Eukaryota > Metazoa > Arthropoda > Insecta > Phasmatodea > Phasmatidae > Clitarchus > Clitarchus hookeri. The sequence goes on along the minus strand of NQII01005846.1, from coordinate 19,973 downwards.
GCGTGAGTTGTATCGTGTCAAGGAATGCGTGAGTTGTAACGTGTCAAGGAATGCGAGAGTTGCTCATCTGCCGTTGCCAGTGTAACATATACATGCTTTTGAAATAGTTTCTTGAAATCTCCGAAAACTGTCAAGCTTACAGTAACTAGAAAAAGTGTCATTTGCTATTCATATTTACATTTTGATTTATAATTCCTCTTCATAACAAAATACTCTTCGGTGCCACGAAGTTTGATGCTAAATAATGGGCGCAACTTTGAATAATCTCATGAAGTTTTGCAGTAGCCGTACTTTTTTTTTTCAGAACAATACATTACCCCGACAACCTTATTGATAATCGAAATACTTATATAATATTTCCAACAACTATAGACGTTCATTATAAAATTCAAGGGCATTATGGCTACAGCTCTTACGAATTGAGATGCAATGTTTCGGTCAAACACATATATATCCAGAATACACAAAATTGCACGCAGCAAAGAAAGCTCCCGTAAACAGATTAGTATTGGGTGACGTCACAGAGTATAGATGACGGAGACCGATTTTTGTCTTATGGGCATGTCGACAAAGTTAGATCATGAATGGTCGTAACAACTGTAAAAATCACGAGTTCGCTCAATGATGTTCCGTTTTCTTTCATTTGGTTTAATCATCTGGTTTAACCACTAATATACGATATTGGGTAAGAGTTACATTATATGTAACTTCATTACATCGTGTTTGCTTTAAAATATGGTAAAAACAATGAACAGTCATATAAAAACACTTATTTAAACAAACAACGTGCTCACCTTAATAGAAACTACGTAGTTTTGAAATCTGTTTTGGAAATAAAGGAATTCAGAGACGGAAAACAAATATAGGTTTCTGCAAAGTTGACATGCGCACTCTAATCCACATTCGCCTTAGCGCTATTAATAAGCAAAGTTATGTAGATTATTCTATTGGCCGCGATTTATAAAAGAAACAAGTGCGGAATACGAAAACACGTGGCCGTGATACCCAGACAGTATGTGTAAACTCATTTTGTTTACAAAATTTATTCATTTCCTATTCTAAAATATATATTAAGTATACTGACTATTTCAACTAGAAACCATTGTCGATTTCATAATTCGGTGGAAAACCCACAATGTTAGCTCAGAGCACGAATTCTGGTATGTGGTGGATTTCTCTGATGCCACTGGGGAATAGTTCGCAGAACAAAATCGCTGGATTGCAAAAATATTAATAAAATATCAGGTCACGTATTTCGCGAAGTCAGGGACTGCATAATATCATAAGGCGTATTTCACCATAGAGCAATAGCTGTAATGGCAGAAAGCTTGAAGGAAGAACGGGTAATAAAAAAAAGTAAGTTTCCATACCGTAAAATGGAAACCAAAAAGGTATCAGTGGAAACCGATATTTGGAAACTTCTCTTATCTGCTACGTATTTTTTTGTCCCATCAGATAAGAATGAAGGTGGTCGGAATGGCAAAGGTAGAGTGGAAGAGGAAGGACTGGAACACGCCGGTTTTATTTGTCGTATGAATTCATTGTTAGACGTGTCGAGAAAGTTAAGTAAAAATTTTTAAGGAGACGGTAAGAAAATTAAACGTGATTTTCACACGTAGATAGAGAAAACGTGCCTGGTTTTTAAGGACACTGTCATTTTCGTTAATCCTTTTACAAAAATTCACTCTTTAAGAACGTCGTAATTAAGCCGCTCACAATTGCATAATTCGGAATAAAAGTGGAGGGTGGGAATAAAACATTTGAAGAGTATGACATTTTCTTTAATTTGAGACATTTTGCATCAAAATGGTGTGAAATATTCTTGGAATTAAGATGGATAAATAACCTTAAAGGCATGTCATTGCAATGAGTAATGGACTACTGCAGTAATTTTGGGTAAATATTCTTACTTAACCAATATTTGACACAGGTATTATTTAGTAATACATCCATCAATACATCATTTATTTCATTCCACTACGCAATAATTACATTATTATTTAATTTCACCATACATTTCATCATATTACACAATTCATTTCACCATATTTTGAAATTTTATTGGACTATGCATTTCTTTGTCTTATGCACTCCATTCACAGTATTATTATTTGATTCTGTATTTCATTTCACATTACAGTTCATCCCATTTGACTACGGATTTCATTATTAATTTAATTTCAGTAGATATTTTATTCTCTTATAAGTTTATTAAGTATACAGGATGAATCACCTAAAATTTGCACCGCAATATTTCGGAAATAGAAGGTTGTATTGATGTGCTGGTTCAATAGAATTGTAGCTTAGACAAGGGCTTATAATTGCATTACAGAAACCGATTTTAATATGTATAAGAATGTGTATTTCTTGAACAAAGTTTAATTTTTTCAAATGGAACTATGCTGTTCACACCAATAAAATAAAACTAGAGTATTTTAGAATGCCAGTGGTGTTTTACGCGGAATTAAAGTGCAAGTAGTTTACGCGCTATCGTAAAATGACAATTTTAAATACCAATAGTTGTCGCTTCCATTTAACTACTTAGTTATTAGTACGATGTTCGTATGTACGTTTAGATTATGTTCCCTTCACACTTATAGCATTAGGACCTCCTAGTCAGTACTTTGTGATAGTTCGTATTACCTAGACGTAGGACGTAGTTGGTTAAAGACGTTCGAAAATGATTGTTGAGATTGTTTACGTCTATAGGATATTATTCAGCGTACATAATACAAGAAGGAACAACATTCTTCCTACCACCATGAACATGTCGTTTTTTTTTTCAGTATTAGTAAATACCATCTTACAGCACCTTATACGCCTGGGTAGTATGAAAAGTACTGACAAGGAGGTCCCAATACAATCAGTGTAAACAGAACAGAATCTAAACACACACACGAACATCGTACTCTAATAACTAAGCAGTTAAATGGAGCAGACAACTGTCAGTATTTAAAATTGTCATAATACGATAGCACGTAAAGTATTTGGATTATAATCCTGCAAAAGCACCATTGATATTTTAATTTCCTCTGTTTTTATTTTCTTGTTATGAAGGCGCATTGTTCCATTTTAAAGAAATAAATGTAATTTGTTCAAGAAATACACACTCTAATAATTATTATAATCTCTGTCTGGGATACAATTATGAGCCCTTACCTAAACTTAAATTCTGTGAAACCAGCACATAAATAGCACCTTTCATTTCTGAAATATTTGCGGCGCAAATTGTAGGTGATACAACCTGTATATTTTAACTTCTTTAGACATTTCATGCTACTATAGGTTTCATTCCATTGGAACTTTGCACTTTTTTCACTTTATTTTCATTGCAGAATACTTTTCACCCTGTTATAAAAAGAGTTGTCAATTAGATAACCACTAAATACGGTTTTACAGCCTCAGGAAAGGTGACTACGAATTAGATACAACGAGGTTAACGTGAAGCGTAGCTGTTACACTGTTACATATTTAAGACACAGTCCCTTATTATACGCGAGGAATTTGCGGGACCGCAAACGAAATGTTAAAGAAAGCCAATTAGAGTGGCAACCTGTTGTTCTCGGTCAGCAAGAAGATTATCATCTCAAGTTCTTCCCTCCTAACCTTCAGTTGTATCCATCGTTACTTTGAATGACCTTTTTTATAGTAGTATTTTCTATAGGATCCGGCATAAAAGCCACTCACATTTTGAAGGGTAGTAATGATAGCATTATAAATTGTAGGCAAGCATTCATTACAAAACATAGTATGTCACAGAATGTACTTTATTTGCACGAGGTCTTGTAAATGATGTCGTCCAAATTATGGCCGTCTTTCCTGATGCACATCTTCAATCAATCGTGCTCAGAAGTGTTCCGTCACGCGCTAGGTGTGTTGCGGCGTAATGTAAGCATTTTCTTGGCGTATTGTAGCTTTCAGTTGGTAAGTGGTTCGAAGGCGATAGCGGTAAACATAAGCTTTGAGGTGTCCTCGGAAAAAGAGAAGGCAAGGGCTGAGATCTGGCGACCGTGTGGGCCACCTGATGTCACCTCGTAATGAGACCACGCAGCAGGGAAACAATCCTTTCGAAGAAGCCGTCAAGATCCGCGTTGTGTAAATGGTAGCGCCATCCTGTTGCAACCACACGTCAGCGATGGAAAGTTGTGCAAGTTGTAGTTATAGATGTGGGTAACATTTGCAGGTACCGAGCTACCATCACTACAATTGTGCACCATTCTTCCTCAAAATAATAAGGCCGAATAACATTGAAATTGCCAATGGCTCCCCATTGACACCGGCGACGCTAAGTGTCCGTTAATTAAAAATCTCTGGAATAAATTCGGTGTAAAATCATGATGTATGAAACATAAAAAGTGGGTTGTTAGACAAATTTCGGACAAAGAATAAAGATGAAATATGGTGACATAGGGTTCACAGTTCGAACACCGACCTGTTCATTGGATCATTTTTAACGAACTTTGTAAGTGATTCTGACTAATGATGTACTTGTATGCACCCAATATACATTTTTAAGCAATATCCATTGGTTAGAAATGCCGTAGGACTACTCGGTTCGAGACCCGAAACTATAAAAAAATATAATTTCTATCGAACTTACTGAAAACGTGGTACTTTAGCCTCAGAGATGGGAGGTGTGTGTGTGTGTGTGTGTATGTGTGTGTGTGTATATATATATATATATATATATATATATATATAATGAAGTTGAAACGGAAGTCGTAAAAGAATAATCCTGGAGTTGGAATGCAATAACAGCTTTGCAATTTTATTAATGTTACTAGTTTTATACGCTCATTAGCGCAGTTCGTGCAGTGTTTGGTATTCATACGCAACTCGCACACATTTTTAAGCAATCTGTAACTGTTAGGTATGGCTTAGGGACCCGAGTTCGAAGCCTGAACCTATTAAATCAATATTAATTTTATCTTGGTCTTAGAAAATATAGGATGGCTTTTTCCGAGTAATGGAGGAAATTGTATATAGAGATGCGATGCATGCTGATACCTAAGTTGTTGTTCAGACGTTGGGAAATTAACATCGATTTGGAAGCATTCTCTCGCTATACAGTAAATATGAATTGCGACTACGCTGGCCTGCCCTTGACCTCAACGACCATGGAGCCGCGACCTGCATCATCACTGCCTGATTGTCGCCAGTGTCGATTCTGCGACAGAGTTTTCACCTTCGGTCAAAATGCTCGGCGACATGAGAGAACCGCCTTGAGGAAACATTGCGATATTGATCCCATGAAGTTTATGCAAGACGATACATTGAAGGATCAAATAAATAACTCTAAGCATTCGTATTTTGTGAGCCAGCAAGTTATGTCGTCAATGCCCTTTCCGGCATCTATGGGCACTGATTCCACAGACGATTATGATGGGACAGTTAATGCTAAAGACGGAATAAGTGCAGTAGAGTCGGTTTGGGCAGAATGTACACTTGAAAAACTTTCGCATGAAATCTAAGTAAGCACTTGAAAATAAACGGCCGTCGGCTTTAAACACTGGTGACCATACAACTCCTGCTACAATGAAAAGTAAACTTGATATTGAGGATGAAACAGGAGGCAAAGAAGACCATTAAAACTTCATCGATGATGACTATGACGATAGTGATGAAGCTGAAGATCATGGCGAATTTCTTGATGCACTGACACACCCTTCTACTACATGTGCTGCAACGAGCGACATAAAGAAGGCGGAAGATGCTGAGAATACTGACTACCTATTTCCCGAAAACCCGAACGAACTCGTTGATAGACTCAGACATTTGATTGACCTGCAAAAAAGAACGTACCTCTCACACATAGATGATATATCTTCAACCATCAGACAACTTAAGGAAATGGGTTAAATCGCATGATGTGATGAACTGCCTTCTTCTGAAATTGTACAGTGTAATATATGAATAAAACCTTTTTATAAAATAATTGTCTTTTCATGTTATTTTGTGTGTCGTATCTTTTTATCCCTCACAACTTTAAAGTGGCGCTATTAGCACTCGAATATTAAGGCAATGATCCGCATACAAAATATTAATGAAAATTTTAAATACATAAATTGATGGATAGTGGATTGCATACAAAATGTTAACTCAGTCAACATGTAGAAAAAGTTTGAAATGGTGAATGAATGTAGTTTCGATATATATGGGGGGGAGGGAGAATTAAACTGAAGGATTGATCGAAGGAACAAATGAGCGATTGTGATTGACCGAAGGATTAGTGAGGATTGTGATTGATTGAAGGATTAGTGAGGATTGTGAAGGATTGGTGAGGAGGATTGGTGAGGAGGATTGGTGAGGAGGATTGGTGCGGAGGATTTTCGAGGATTGGTGCGGATTGGTGCGGAAGATTGGTGCTCAGGATGCTGTGGATTGGTGCAGATTGGTGCGGATTGTTGAGGAGTATTGTTGAGGATTGGTGCGGAGGATTGTTGAGGATTTGTGCGGTGGATTGTTGTGGATTTGTGTGAATTGGTACAGAGGATTGCTGAGGATTGGTGAGGATTTGTGAAGATTGCAGATAATTGGGATTGCGCGAAGGATTGATATCTGAGAAAAGCACAAAAAATAACACTATCTCACGACCTGACATTCCAAGTCTCAAGGGCCTATTAGTTCATAAACCATAGGGAACTATGCTTTCAAAAATGTTTGTAGATGCTGATCCATACCATGGTTATATCATACTTGCGTGGAGAGACGTAACTCAAGTGATGGGCTTGGATTGGTCACATATACAACATTTATATAATCTGTTTACCATATTTATGTCAAGAAAACTGTTCAGGCAGAGAATAATTTACAAATTCCTATATTGTGTATTAATTAGACTTGAATAGAGGAGATCGGAAATATAGTAACCGAACCAGAGATTTTTGCATGGTTCTGCTATACCCTATGTACAATTTTGGTACGAATTAACAAAAAGTACTTAAATGTTTTACATTAAAGAAAAAATTTCAAATGGAATTTTAAATACAAATGTTCCTATTGACAAACTCTATTCCTATAAAAAAGTAATATGGCTACCAGAAACAGACTTATGTGCTTGAAGTACTAGTGGGTGTAACCGCTGAGCACCTTCGGGTATGTTGACGAAGAGTTGAAGGCTTCCGAGCATTACTGAGTCGATCTGAAACCTGCCGAATTCGTCCTAGTTGATCCTCAGTGGGTGGCTCTAAGCTGCAGCCGCAGCCGCACAATCCTATTTAAAATACATTGCGCCTGCTTCGGGATATACACACTACTCAGAATGCCATCTCATTACTCGACAGAAGCTGTCTCGACGTCCTTGAAGTCACCTGGATCTACCCATCCCTCTTGAAGAATTGTCTCTCATAGCAAAAGAAGTCTCGGGAATAGAAATGAGAAAATGTTTTCAGGTATTAAAAGTGTGAATTTCTCGTTAAAGAGTCACCACTTTCATCAAAAATTAAAAAGGACGAGAAATAGAAAATAAAATTGCTAGAACTAGAAGGGATTACGTCCAGATAGGCTAGAGGAGGGGGGAAAGGGGGCTCGTTTCTCCATTGCTACATCCCTTTGGCCCGCCAAAAAACTCCCTTTTCCCCATCTCCCCCCTCACCACTTTCGTGTCCAACGTCTCGTCCTAATCCCGGATCCTTTGTTTCCAGGCGTTGCCACAACTACGGTAATTACTCCGGAGTGATAGTGCTGGCGCCCCGGTCGACACAGCTAAGTGATTAGAGGCGAACCCCCTACGCCCCTTATCCTGCAGACACCTCCTTCCCTTCCACCCCCCACCAGAATAAGATTTCATTAGCGACGACTCCTCCTGTGGGAGGTAGTAATAACACCTCCCTCTTTCCCAACCCAACTCCCATCCCTCTTTCCCTTCGTAACCTTAACCCAACTACCTTC